>CAJHQQ010000732.1:0-147773 GCA_905132885.1 Moricandia moricandioides
ACCGATTCGGGGTCGAATCTTTCTAACCCCGGGGGACCTGATGCAACATCATGATTACATTTCCGCCAAGCAACCGTTGTTTCGTTTAAAGGCTTTTTAGGATTTCCTTTTATTAGATAAGTTAAATTGTCTTTTAATTTATGCGTTTTTCCTATTTTATCAAGGGGTTGGAGGTTTGTAACCGACCCTAATAGCCTATATAAGGCATTCTTATTGTTCTTTGATAATCAGATTTTGAAAGATAATAAACTATAGTTTTCTCTAAAGCCTTGGATTTATTTGATTATGTCATCAATACGAGAGCTTTGTATCGAATTGATTAAATTCTTCGATTCAAGAAGTAAGGTCTCTAAAGATTTAACCTAAATCTTTAGATTTGAGCTGAGTTACTGTTGATACGCTGTGCCACCAGAGCACTCTATTGCTGCAATGAAAAATAAATATCCGAAGCTATCATGGTTTTCTGAGATCGCTAACTACTTAGTCCCTGAAAAAGAACCAATCAAGTTCACTGGAAATGAGAAGAGGAAGTTCTTGAGGACCACAAGACACTATTTATGGGACGAGCCTTATTTGTACCCACATTTCAAGGATGTAGTATTCAGAAGGTGTGTAGTTGAATCTGAAATTCCAGGAATCCTTTACCACTGTCACGGCTCCTCATATGGACGACACTTTGCAACCTTCAAACCCTCTCTAATGTCCTTCAGCCAGTTTCTTGGGGCCAACTATGTTTCGGGATGCTCAAGTATTCATCTCAAGGTGTAGCTCATGTCAGCGACAAGGTAATAGATATAGCCTATTTATTGCCAGTTTTAGGCCATGTTGTAGGCTCTATTTAGGGTTTATTATGTGTGTTTAAGCTATGTTTTAAGGTCTTTATAGGTCCAGGTATGTTTTCGAGATATATGAAGATACTTGGAGCTTTTGGAGCATTTAGAAGAGAATAGTCCGTAGCTGATCATTGAGAGAGTTGAAGTACAAGACTGTCGTCGATCAATGACACAAACTTGGAGTCGACCGATGTTACATGACCAAGATCAATCGATGCTGCACACTTTCCATCGATCGATAATCAATTCACATACAGCCGATTTCAAGCCCAAGTTAGAGACAAATGATGAAGATACCCCTGGACGAGTTTTGACCTAGATTTTAGGGTTTTATATTTATACTTTATGTATGACACCTAAAAGGGGGGGGGACAAGCATTCCATTACTGTTCTAGAGTTTTTATTCTATTATCGTTTTTAGGGGAGAAGATTCATAACTCCTTAGGGAGATTTGTATTGGAACCCCGGTATTTTATCTATGCATTATATTCATATTATTGTTCATACTTTAATTATGTCTGAGTAGTTATCAACTAGATTTAGGGTTGAATGATAGCAATCATGGATTAACACAAAAGTAGGATTGCTAGGTTAAGTTAATATCCATCAATTGAGTTGTGCTTGATGATTGCAATCAAGAGTAGCTAACTAGGATCTCAAAAGTAGGACATGGACGACTAAGAGAGTAGGTTATGTGCCAGAATATGTTCCATTGAACTAGGTTGTTACGCGCATGCGAGAGCTGGTCTAATTAGCTTGGTGAACATATCAAATCTCGTTCACACTTCCTTTTGATTTCTCCGTCGATTGACATCAGTCATTAGCCGTCGATCGATGGTCTTTCCTTTTGCTCGCATACGAGAGTTGGAGTTAAAAGGGTCAGAATAGTTAATATTTGAGTTCTAGAATGTTTACATTTTCATGCTTCATATTCTCTATAATCCATTAATCTTGAAACCTTAGATCTAGCATATTTACATTTGCATCTAGTTAGTCTATTATCATATTTCCATATTTACATTATTAGCATATTTTCGTATTGCATCTATACCTTTCAATAAGGAATATTTCCTTAAACTAATTACTTGTCACCAATATATATAGCTTAGTCTTTGTAAATAAGAAATCTATTGTGTGTCATTGCTCTATATGGATTTGATCCCTAAGTACTACACCTAATCTCTCTTGGAAAGAGTATTGTTTTGTGTCTTAGGATTGAGAATTAATTTAGTAGTTAATTGTTTAGGATATTTATACCATGCTAGAACAATAAACATACTGCATGTCAAATTTGGCGCCGTTGTCGGGGAGCATTGATCGCCATTAGATTTAATTTCTAGGATTTAGTTTAGGTTTGTTTTTACTTTCAAGTTACTAAATTTTTCTTTTTCTTTGTTTTTCAGGTGCATTCAAAAGAGTACCAGGAGGAATAAAGGACAAGAATTACTATTCTCAGACCCACAAGAAATCGAACGTATGATCCGCAAAGAAAGAAGACAACCATCGAGCGATGGAATCTACTCAGCGTCGACCGACACTTCTTTACGGACAGCATCGACCAACATCAGAACTCTAGCATCGACCGACATTAATCCCTCGGCATCAATGGACATCATCTTACCCACATTGATTGACGGTAGCAAACGAGTTCAGATGGTTGCGCCTATTGTAGTGGTTCAAAATGAGAATGGAGACTTGCATGACCTCACCGGTCATCTGCGTAATGCAGCAGGTCAAAAGATAAACGATCAGGGGGCTGTAATCCCTAATGCAGAAGCAGACGCTGCATTAGCTCAACCTGAAGCTAACGCCCAAGCTGCTCAGAAAACGCTGGCTGATTACAACCATTCAGACCAGTTCTATGCCAACAGATCCGCCATTCGTCCTCCAACTTTTCAGAGAAACGATTTTGAGATCAAGCTCGCTTTCTTCGGACTTGTAGCGCAGACGCCTTACCATGGGTTGCGACATGAGCACCCTATGGATCATCTGGAGCGATTTGAAGATATAGTGAATGCTATTAAAGCCAATGCAGTCTCTGAGGACTATCTATTATGTAAGCTCTTCAAGTACTCACTTGCTGTAGAAACTTCATATTGGCTTAAGCAGCTACCCCCAAGATCTCTAACATCCTGGACTGACATCAAGAACGCTTTCTTGCGTAACTTCTTTGATGACTCGAGAGCAGAAGATCTGAGGAGCAAGATTGCTACTTTTTCACAAGAACCTTCAGAGTCTTTCAGAAACTCATGAATCAGATTCAAGTCATACCAGAGAGATTGTCCACATCACGGGTTCAACGAAGTGCATTCTTCAAAGGTATTGGATTACAGTATCAGATGGCTTTGGACACAACTAATGAGGGAAATTTCAACACCAGGAGCCCTGAAGAAGCTACAAGATTGATTGAGAATCTGGCATATAGCAGCAGTACCAAGAACACATATTTTGAGAGAAGGAAATCAGCTCCATCTATGAGCAAGGAGAAGATGAAGAGGTCAAGGCAAAGATGGATAGTGTTTAGAAATTGCTCAAGAAGCAGGTTACTTTTGCAGTAGTAGAAGCAATTGAATCTGGAGAAGATGAGATTGAAGAGGAGGATGTGAACTACATTGATGGGAATGGTTTCCAGAGACAATGGAATCCAGGTTTCAACAGGAAATCTTATGGTATTGGTCAAAGGAGTAACTTTAATCAGAGTTCACAGCGAAAGCCCTTCAACAACAACAAGATTTATGGATCTTCCTACTACCAGAACCCTCCTCTAGAAGCTCAGGAAAGCAAGATTGAAGCAATGATTGAAGCAATGATTGACAGACTTTTAGAGGGACAGCAGAAGATGACTATGGATTTCAATGGAAATATTAATGGTATTTACCTCAACCTCAATACCAAGTTCGAAAACCTCAGCACCCATATGAAGAAATTTGAGAATCAAGTTATGCAAACAAGTGCGACCATTAGGAGGCATGAGAGCTTGATTAAGGAGAGAATAGAGGCTGGAGAAAATCACCACGTCAATGCATTGATTAATGATGCTTTCTGGCAGGAAGTCAAGAGAGAAAAGCCCCAAGACAACAATTTTCGTGTGGAAAATTCCATATCACTCGGCACTTCTCACTCGCATCGATTGACACCAATCAGTGTGCATCGAACGAAGGTGAAGCCTACAGAATCAGTGGCTTTGTGTTAATCGACCAATGTCGGTCGACACCAAACTCATGACATCAATCGCCAAAGAAATAGAAGAATCGATCGATAGTGCGACCTCAACATCGATCGACATGAGAGAAACCCAATTCGACTACCGAACCTCGATGCAAGTCTAATTGTACGTCCAAATTCGACAGTTTCAGAACACAATACAGACACATCTGAAGCTATGGACCTTGATATAGAATATGTGGGACACTCAAAGAGGAGGTAAAAGATCCCCAAACATCAACGCAGAGAAGCCAATGAAAAGAAGATGGATAGCTTTGCTAAAAGAGTTTTTAAAATTTCTCTAGATATTTCTTTTCATGAAGCTTATTATACTCACAGATTTTGGGTGTTTTCAAGGGAAACAAGGGAGACATGCAATGATATAGAGATAATGTTCAATCACCTCATAGAGAAGATGAAGCAGAGGACCTTTTTGAAGAAGAAAAGTTATCTTGGAAAATTCGTGGTTCCATACTTCATCTAAGGAAACAAATATCCCAACGCCCTTTGTGACACTGGATCATCAGTGAGCATTATGCCAAAGTCTACGGAAGAGGACTGAACCTGAAAGTGGAACCCTCCAACGATTCTTTCACATTCGTAGATTGCTCAAGAGTGAAGTAAGATATGTTTCAGTGCAGATCAACAATGCCTTAGTCCCAATAGATTTCCATGTGATGGACATCATGATAGATTGAAACTCTTCTCTACTACTTGGGAGAGCATTCATGGCCACTGTAGGACCTATATGATATGAAGTTAAGAAGGTTGTATCTATCTCTAATTGATCAAAATATTTTTTATGAACCTGTTATGAATAAGAACAAATCTACTCTGATTGATTTGTGTAATGATGCAGAGCTTGTGGCCACATGCTTCTACGATTGTGGGTTCAATGAGGAATCAGAAGAAGGAGCATCGATCGATACCCAACCCAGACCATCGATCGACACCCACCCTTATATATCGATCGAAGCTCACACTTCAGAACCAGTCAACACCTACATGCAGATCTCAATTACAACCCAGTCTACCTCGAGTACGACTAAGATTACAGAGACGAATAAATAATTTAATATCGAGGGATTGCTATGGAAGAGGCTGGTGTTTTTCATGTTTCCCATCAACTTGGGAAATTGACATCGATCGACGGTAACAATACACCATCGATCGATACTGGGAATGAAGCAGAGATAAGACTAGATCCAGCAGCAGGACGCGAAAGGGAGTATGATTATCTACAACCAGATGAGTTCGGTATTATGAGAGATCCGGATGGTCACGCAAGAGCTATGAATTGTAGAATTCTACATGTCACGAAGGAAGATGTTGCAGATATACTTCCAATCGCCAATGGAGCTAGAAACCTTTTTCGCACCAGTCTGATTATCGAGTATCGATCGACGATCACCATAGACCATCAATCGACACCCATCAGGCTTACCAAGGATACAGTGAAACTTACGAAGAATATGATGCAGATTACAGAGAGGAAACACTGATTGACTCTCACAGTTTGACACTAGAAGAAGCTGGCTGGGTACTGACTGTGAAAGTGGATAATAGAGCATCGATCTTCGGCATATCTTCGCCATCGAACGAAATCAAACGCAAGCTAGAACAAGAGCCAAGAAAAGAAGATGCAGATGATGGTTATCTCAGACCAGATGAGTTTGAAATTTTCAGAGCTACAGAAGTACGTGCACGAGATCTATATGGGAGATTCCTAAACATCCCTAAAGAGAATGTCGCCGATGCCCTTGTTATGGCAAACGGATCAGGAACTCTATTTAGATAACAGCCATTGATCGACGCATGTCTACACGCATCGATTGACAGCGAGGAACAGAAGAACGTGACAAAACATCTAAAATCGATCGACAAATGCAGGCTTCCATCGATCGACACCACTATTCCAGGAGTAAACTAGTTTTGTACCTCTAATCTATTTAGTTCGGGAATTCCACAATAAACTAATTGGATAAACCCACTACTTATAGATGGTACCGTAGAGTTTGGACATAGAGCTTATGATGCTAATGCAAGAAGAATTTTCTATTGGGAAAAGAAAGATGAGTATGGCATCTACAGAGATGAGAAAGGCAATACACGAGCTACAGATGGAAGAGTTGTGAATGTGCAAGAAGAAGATATCAGGGAATTTCTAGAAAGAGCTACTATGTTTAAGTACAATTAAATATGCTTACCTGAACATGCAGCAAAGATCGGTATGTCCATGAAGAAGCAAGAAAAATACAGCAGAGCAGAGATTGACGATATCGTGAATGAGATCTACAAAGCTCAAGAGATGTCACTGGATGATTTCTACAAGAGGCTTGATGTTGTCTACTACCCTATAGACAAGTGCCTCACCGATTTGACTACACGCATGGACGAGATGAAGCAAGATTTGGACACTGTTCAAGGACAACTTACGAGTGGAGCAAACAGAGTGACATCTATCGACGACATCATCATGCCATCGATCGATACTGAGTTCAACAGAAAAAAAGTCTGAAGCAGAAAAACAATTAGAAGACAGGTTCAGTTTGCTTTTTCTCAGAGCCTGATGAAGGAAGATATTTCTTAGAAGTTGGAGGATATATCAGAAAGTACAGTTGCCAGACTTTGAATGCTATAGCGCAGTATTGAGAACCTACAAATGAGAATGCATTCAGTGGAGGTTACTAAGGAGATCATAAAGAATGAGAAAGAAAGAGGAGATGAAGCAATGAGAAGCTTCGTTAGTACATGGTTCCAGACGATGGAAAAAATATGTAGACACTTGTTTTCCAAGGGTTGATCTACCTCCTTTCTAGTTAGAAAGTTACGTCGAGCTTAAGACTATAACCAAGCGCTGAGGGAAGGCAACCCACTGTTTAGTAAGTTTCTATTTAGTTTTTACTTATACTACTATTTTTTCGAGTTTTCTTTTATTTTTACAGACTAATTAAGTCTACCATCGATCGACACCATAGAGGCACCATCGGTCGACGTTGGATTGCGACCATCGATCGACCACACCTGCCTACCATCAATCAACGCTCTCTTACATAGAGAGGTATCGAATTTTATACTTAAGCTATTTACTTATGATTTAATTTTTCCTAACCAATCCGGGGTGGATTACACTAGGGATAGTGTAATTTAAGTTTGGGGGAGGTTCGTTGATGCTATTTATTTGTTTTTGAGTTTTATTTCTATAACTATATAAGTTTTTCATAAAATTTTATTGAGTCAAGAAGGGGACTATGATCAAGATTTATTATTGACTAACCACACTTTAGCACCATACTTAGAGGGTTGTTTGCAGAGATTACTAGAGATACCAAAGTAGATCATCATGCCACTATATCACACTTGCTTAGAAGGTTAGAAGGAACCGAAGCTGATTTCCAACACTAATCCTCACATTATTGCTTGCTTTGGGATTTGGTATACACTGGGTCGGATTCCTTATATAAGTTTGGAAGGTAAAAGTTTGTGTGCTTCTGATTCCTTTCTCTCTCCCCTTCAGATTGAAAAAGGAATCAAATAGGATTTGGTGGCTACAACCATTAAAGCTTGATTCATATGATCATAGAAAGAGATAAATGTCAAAAAGAAGTGAACATGATCTGGTGGCTACAACCATTAGATCTTGATTCATGGAAGCCTATCCAAATATCTCAGTCAATTAAAAGAATAAAATGATACCCTCAAAAGAAGGAAGACATTGACTGAGAAGAAGTGAGAAGAGAGAGAGGAAAGGAATTATAGAAGACTACATGTGTGCTCAGATACTTTCAGGGGTAAGAGTCCATATGTCCTTTGATCTATACTCCCAAGGTAAAGCCTGCATTTTTATTTTATGCAAAGAAATGAAATCAGTAGAGGGGCGAGTCAGAGAAGTGTTCTCTAAGTTGTTGGTAGAATGTATTTGGTTGCTATACTAGGATAGGGTATATAAAGTGTCTCTGCGATTGACTTGATAGGATGTGGTTGCAATAAAGAAGGGTGACAATTATACTTACACATTATGTGAGTCTCCGCTTTTCAAAACCTCTTTCGCATGCTTGTTTGCTTGAGGACAAGGAAAAGGTTAAGTCCGGGGATTTGATATAGCCTATTTATTACCAGTTTTAGGCCATGTTATATGCTCTATATAAGGTCTATCATGTGTGTCTAGGCTATGTTTTAAGGTTATTATAGGTCCAGGTATGTTTTAGAGATATATGAAGATACTTGGAGCTTTTGGAGCATTTGGAGGAGAATAATCCGTAGTTGATCATTGAGAGAGTCGAAGTACAAGACTGTCGTTGATCGATGAGACAACCTTGGCGTAGACTGATATTACATGACCAAGATTGATCGATGATGCACATTTGCCATCGAGCTATAATCAATTCACAGATAGCCGATTTCAAGCCCAAGTTAGAGACTAATAACGAAGATACCCCTGGACGTGTTTTGACCTATATTTTAGGGTTTTATATTTATACTTTGTGTATGACACCAAAAAGGGGGGTGACATGCGGTGTTGTTTACTGTTCTAGCAGAGAATAAATATCCTAAACAATCAACTAACAAATTAACCCTTACTTCTAACACACAAAATAATACTCTTGCCAAGAGAGATCAGATGTAGTACCTAGGGATCGAATCCACAGAGAACAATGACAAACAATAGATTTCTTATTCCTAAAGTTAAGCTAGGTGATTATACATATATATTGGTAACAAGTAACCAGTCTAAGGATATGTTCCTTATCAGAGAGTGTAGATGCAATATGGAAATATGCTAATAATGTAAATATGGAAATATGCTAATAAACTAACTAGAGGTAAATGAAAATATGCAAGATCCAGGGTTTCACCCAAGTGAATTATAGAAGATAGAAGTTAAAAGTATTTAATCATGGAACTCGATATCTATTGTAAAAGACACCAGCTCTCGCTGCGAGTCTTATCTATTGACTAAGTCCAATGTCTCAGCTCTCACTTGTTGACACAGAATGACAATCGATCGATGACAATGATCATGTGTTGATCGATGGTTTCTTGAGTCAAGCTTTATAACCTAATTCGATAAGTTCACTAGATTAACTAAATCAACTCTCGTTTGTTTCTAGCAACCTAGCTCAACAGAATAAACTCCGGTGGTAGACCATGCTCTCGCTTTTGCCTAACTATTCTATTATCAGGTTCTAGTTTAGAACAAAAACAACAAACACAATTCTATTAATAGATCTAATAATGACCCTAACAATTATATTGTTTGGCTAATCCATCATTACCATTAATAAAGCATAAATCTAGTTGATAACTACTCATACATAATTAAAGTAAGAAGAATAGTCTGAATATAATGCATAGATAAAATATTTGGGTTCCAATACAAATCTCCATAAGAATATTGTCTACTATATTGTATTGTATTCTATGATATTGTATCCCCCTTTTCTTTCTCATACACAAAGTACAAATATAAAAACTAGGCCTGGGCGTTTCGGGTATCGGTTCGGTTCGGTTCGGGTATCTCGGGTAGGGGGCTAGAAGATCCATTTACTACTTGGCTTATTTTCGGTTCTGTTCGGTTCAGATACTTTCGGGTTTGGTTCAGTTTGGATAGTAAAACTAAGAACCAAGAAATACCCAGAAAAACTCGGTCTTCATTTGGTTATGGTTCTAGCTCGGTTAGTTCGGGTAGTTCGGGTTAAATATCAAATATTTTGTGTAAAATATTGAATAATTAATATAATTCAAATAAAAATCTTGGATATTTCAGATTACTTTGGATATCCAAGATAATAATATCTGGATACTTTCGAATATTTTTGGGTAGTTCGGATACTTTATAATACTTTAGTTTTTTCAACTATTTTTGAATAATTTTAATAGATCTTTAAATTATAAATATATGTTTATATGTATATATAATTAATATTTTATATATTTGGGTATTCGTTCGATTCTCGGTTTGGTTCCGGTTTGGTTCAGTTATTTCAGATATAGAAATATAGAAACCATTAGGGTATTTGAGGGTTCCGGTTCAGCTCCGGGTTAGGGTATTTCGGTTTGGTTCTAGTTATTTTGCCTAGGCCTGATAAAAACCCCAAAATCTAGGTCAAAACTCCTCTAGGGGTAAACTTGTAATCTTGTGTCTTGTCTCTAACTTGGGCTTGAAATAGGCAGTCTGCGAATTGGTCATCGATCGATGCCAAGTGGTCAACATCGATCGATCTTGGTCATATAACATTGGCCGACGTCAGGATAGTGTCGTCGATCGACGATAGTCTTGTACTTCGATTCTCTCATAGATCAGCTACGGATTAGTCTCCTCTAAATTCTCCAAAAGCTCCATATATCTCCAAAACGTACATGGACCTGTAAGGACCTTAAAACATAGCCTAGACACACATAATAGACCCTAAATGGTGTCCATAATATAGCCTAAAACTGGTAATAAATAGGCTATATCAACTCCCCCAGACTTAACCTTTTGCTTGTCCTCAAGCAAACATGCATGCGAAAGAGGTTTTGATAAGCGAAGACTCACATATCTAAGTATGACGGTCACCTTACGTTATTGTAGCCACATCCTATTAGGTCAATTACATAGAACTTTATATACTCTATCCTAGTATAGCAACCAAATCCATTCTACCAACAACTTAGCGAATACTAGTCTGACTCGCCCCTCTACTGATTTCATTTCTTGCATAAAATAAAAGTGCAGGCTTTACGTTAGGAGTATCGATCAAATGATATGTTGACTCTTACCTTTGCAAGTATCTGAACACACAGGTAGTCTTCTATTATTCCTTTCCTCTCTCTCTCTTCTCACTTCTTCTCAGTCAATGTCTCCCCTCTTTTGAGGGTATCATTTTATTTTTAATTGACTCAGATATTTGGATAGGCTTCCATGAATCAAACCCTAATTGTTTTGCCACCAGATCCTGTTCACTTCTTTTTGACCTTTTTCTCTTTCTAGGATCATATGAATCAAGGTTTAATGGTTGTAACCACCAAATCCTGTTTGACTCCTTTTTTAATCTGAAGGGGAGAGAGAGGGGAATCAGAAACACACAGACTTTTTGCAGAAGGAATCCGATCCAGTGTATACCAAATCCCAAAGCAAGCAAATAGTGTCAGGATTAGTGTTGGAAAGCAGCTTCGGTTACTTCAAAATTTCTAAGCAAGTGTGATATAGTGGCATAATTATCCACTTTGGTATCTCTAGTAATCTCTGCAAAAAACTTTCTAAGAATGGTGCTAAAGTGTGGTTAGTCAATAATAAATCTTGATCATCGTCTTCTTCTTAACTCGATAAAAATATTTGAAAAAACGTATCTAGATAGTAAATAAAACTCGAAAACAATAAAATAGCATTAAAGAACCTCCCCCCAAGACTTAAATTACACTATCCCCAGTGTAATCCGCCCCTGATTGGTTAGGAAAAATTAAATCATAAGTAAATAGCTTAAGTATAGAACTCGATACCTCTCTTTGTGAGAGAATGTTGAACGATGGTAGGCAGGTTTGGTCGATTTATGGTCGCGATCCTGTGTCGACCGATGGTGCCTCTATGGTGTCGATTGATGCTAGTATAAGTAGCCTGTAGAAATAAAATAAAACTCAAAATAAATAAATAGTATAAGTAAAAACTATGTAAAAACCTACTAAAAAGTGGGTTGCCTCCCACTCAACGCTTGGTTATAGTCTTATGCTCGACATTTTGAACTTTCTGACTAGAATGAGGGTTGGTCAACACTTGGAAAACAAGTGTCTACATCTTGGTTTCTGTTCTGAAACCATGTACCAATGAAGTTTCTCATTGCTTCATCTCCTTTGGTTTTCTCATTCTTTATGATCTCCTTAGTGACTTCCACTGAATGCATTCTTGTTTGTAGATTCTCAATATTACGCGGTAGCATTCTAAGTATGGCATTGGCAGCTGTAGTCTCTAATATATCCTCCAATTTCTGAGAAATATCTTCCTTCATTAGGCTATGAGAGAAAACAATCTCACTGAACATGTCTTCAAATTATATTTCTGCTGCATGCATCTGTCTGTCGGATGTAGCATCGATCGATGGTGCGATGTTGTCGTCGATCGATGTCACTCTGTTGTGTCCACTCGCATGCTGTCTTTGAATAGTATCCAAATCTCGCTGCATCTTGTCCACGTGTGTAGTCAGACCGGTGATGCATTTGTCTATTGGATAGTAGAAATCATCAATCCTGTAAGAATCGTCTAATGACATCTCTTCAGCGTTGTAGATCTCATTCAAAAGATCATCAATCTCTGCTCTGCTATATGTTTCTTGCTTCTTCCTAGACATAGCGATCTTTGCTGCATGTTCAGGTAAACATATGTAGTTGTATTGAAACATAGTAGCTCTCTCTAGAAGTGCTCTGGTATCTTCCTTTTGCACATTCACAATTCGTCCATCTATAGCGTGTGCATTGCCATTCTCATCTCTGTATATGCCATACTCATCTTGCTTTTCCCAAAAGAAAATTCTTCTGCCATCAACATCAAAAGCTCTTTGTCCATACTCTACCTGACCTTTGATCAGAAGGGGATTTATCCATCTGACCGGTCCTGGAGTTTCTGAAGTGAAAGGGTTAGATGTACAAAACTCGATGACTCCTGGAATGGTGGTATCGATCGATGCATGCTTCTTGTTGTCGATCGATGTTTGGTACTGGTCAGGCTCGTGCTCCTGCTCCTTGATGTTGATCGATGGATGTACCTGCGCGTCGATCAATGGCGGTTGCTGTTGTCAAAATAAACTTTTTGATCCATTAGCCATAACAAGGGCATCTGCTACATCTTCCTTAGGTAAGTTAAGAACCCTCCCATAAAGATTCGTGCACGTCCTTCTGTATCTCTGAAAATTCTAAACTCATCTGGTCTTAGATAACCATCTTCTATATCTCCTTCTTCTGTTAATTGTTCTGGTCTTCGTTTGATGTCGTTGGATGGCCAAGATATGTTGAGGATTGATGCTGGATTGCCTACTCGCGTGTTCATTACCCAGCCAGCTTCTTCCTTTCTGTAAGCTGCATCGTTCTCTTCATAATCTAGAAAGTAACCTTGGTATGCCGGCTTAGCGTCGATCGATGTCGTCGGTGGAATGTCGATGGATGCTCGGTGATCAGACTGGTGGATGAAAAGGTTTCCAGCTCCGTTAGCCATTGCAAGTATATCTGCCACATATTCTTTCGTGACATGTAGAATTCGGCCGTCCATAGCTCTGGCATAACCATCTGGATCTCGAATACCAAACTCATATGGTTGTAAATAACCATATTCCTTTTCGCGTTCTGTAAATGATTCTCGTTCGGTTTCTGCTTCATTCTCAATATTGATCGACAGTGTATGGTGTCTGTCGATCGATGTCGAATTCCCAGGTCGAGGGGAAACATGGAAAATTCCAGCTTCTTCCAAAGCAATCCCTCGGTATTCAATTGTTTCTTCCTCTCTGTAATCTTCGTCGTACTAGAAATAAGTTGTGTTGTAACTGAAATCGCCATGGGGGTGGGCTTGTGCGGAAGTGTGAGTGTCGATCGATGCGATAGGGTGGGTATCGATCGATTGTTGAACTATATTGTTGTCGATCGATGGGGGGGGGGTTGAGTGTCGATCGATGCTCCTTCTTCTGATTCCTCACCGAACTCGTAATTGCAGAAACATGTGGCCACAAGTTCTGCATTATTGCACAATTCTGTGAGGGTATGCTTGTTCTTATAAATCTAATAATACACATTATGATCTATTAAGGAAAGGCACAACCTGTTTGTCTTCATGTCACAAATGGCTCCTACGGTGGCCATGAAAGCTCTTCCAATTAACAAAGAGGATTTCCAGTTGATCTGTATGTCCATCTATCGAGATTAAGACGTCCTGAATTTGTAGTGGATATCTCTGCATATCCCCCCCCCTGAATCGACTCTAAAGCAATCCACAAAAATGAAAGAGTTGTTGGAAGGTTCGGTTCTCAGGTTTAACTTCTCTGCCATAGCTCGGGGTATGATGCTCACTGATGATCCAGTGTCACAAAGGGCGTTTGGAACTCGTGCCCCTTGATCAGACATGGCACTACAAACTTCTGTGGATCACATTTCTTCTTCAAAATAGTTCTCAGCTTTTTCCTAGGATGAGTTTGAAAGCCTTATCAACCATCATAGGCTCTGATGCATTCATCTTCTGCTCTAAAGTTGTCTTGTTCGTGACCCCTTGTTGCTGAACTCGTTTTGTCATTGGGTACCATTGATCGATTGTACGATCTCTGCATCGAACGACGCAGTGAAGCTATTCTCGATTTTGTCAAGTCAACAAGAACCATCGATCGATTCTCAGTAACTTGTTTTGATCGATGTTTGTGTGGGATGCCTAACGAACTCGGTTTTCCTAAATGGAACTCTTTCTCCTGATGCTTTTCTCTCTTCACTTCTACCCAGAAATCATCTTCAATCACAACATTGACGTGATGTTTATGTCGAGATTCCCTAACCATACCCTCATATTTGTTAAGGACTTTGCTCGCCTGAGTTACTTGAATTTCCAGCTTCCCCACACAGGTGTCGAGATCTTCAATCTTTGTGTTAAGGTGGAGGTACAAGAAATCTAACTTCTCATTGAGGTCCACTGTCAGCCTCTGCTGTCCCTCTAGTACTTTGTCAAACATAAATTCGACCCATGGTCTTCTAATTGGTCTCAAAACCTCCATGCCTTTAGCAAACTGGGCTTTAGCTTCATGATGAGCTATTGTAGCGTCTGCTCTCCTTCTGTATCAGGGATTACATCCCCTTGATCGTCTATCTTTTAACCTGCTGCATTACGCAGATGACCGTTGAGGTCATGCAAGTCTCCATTCTCATTCTGAACCACAATTATAGGCGCAACCATCTGAACTCGTCTGCTGTCGTCGATTGATGCGGATGAGAAGTTGTCGATCGATGCTAAGTGATCAATGTCGGTCGATGCTAGAGTACTGATTTTGGTCGATGTTATCCGTAAAGAATTGTCAATCGATGCTGAATGTACGCCATCGATCGATTCTTGTCATCTTTCTTTGCGGATTGTACGTTTGATTTTTGCGGATCTGAGAATAATAATTCTTGTCCTTTATTGATCATGGTACTCTTTTGCATGCACCTGAAAGACAAAGGAAAAGAAAATCAGTAACTTGAAAGTAAAACAAACCTAGACTAAAACCTAGAAATTAAATCTAATGGTGATCAATGTTTCCCGGCAACGGCGTCAAATTTGACATGCAGTGTTGTTTACTATTCTATAAGGGTATAAATATCCTAAACAATCAACTATCAAATTAAACCTTAATTCTAACACACAAAATAATACTCTTGCAAAGAGAGATCAGGTGTAGTACTTAGGGATCGAATCCACAGAGAACAATGGCACACAATAGATTTCTTATTCCTAAAGTTAAGCTAGGTGATTATATATATATTGGTAACAAGTAATCAGTCTAAGGAAATGTTCTTTATTAGAAAGTGTAAATGCAATATGGAAATATGCTAATAATGAAAATATGGAAATATGCTAATAAACTAACTAGATGTAAATATAAATATGCTAGATCCAGGATTTCAAGCAAGTGGATTATAATAGATAGAAATTAAGGGTATTTAATCATGGAAATCGATATCTATTGTAAAAGACACCATCTCTCGCTGCGAGTTTAATCTATTGACTAAGTCCAATGTCTCAGCTCTCACTTGTTGACACGGAATGACCATCGATCGATGGCAATGATCCTGCTTCGATCAATGGTTTCTTGAGTCAATTTTTATGACCTAATTCGATAAGTTCACTAGATTAACTAAATCAACTCTCGTTTTTTTCTAGCAACCTAGCTCAACAGAATAAACTCCGGTAGTAAAAGATGCTCTCGCTTGCGCCTAACTATCCTATTATTAGGGTTCTAATTAGCTCCTCTAGAACACAAGCAATAAACACAATTCTATTAATAGATCTAATAATGACCCTAAAAATTCTATTGTTTGGCTAATCCATCAGTACCATTAATAAATCTTAAATCTAGTTGATAACTACTTAGACATAATTAAAGTAAGAAGAATAGTCTGAATATAATGTATAGATAAAACCGTAGGGTTCCAATACAAATCTCCCTAAGAATATTGTCTACTATATTGTATTGTATTATATTCTATTGTATCCCCCTTTTCTTTCTCATACATAAAGTATAAATATAAAAACCCTAAAATCTAGGTCAAAACTCCTCCAGGGGTTAACTTGTTATCTTGTGTTTTGTCTCTAACTTGGGCTTGAAATCGGCTGTCTGTGAATTGGTCATCGATCGATGCAAAGTGGTCGGCATCAATCGATCTTGATCATATAACATCGGTCGACGTCAGGATAGTATCGTCGATCGACGACAGTCTTGTACTTCGACTCTCTTATAGATCATCTACGGATTAATCTCCTCTAAATGCTCCAAAAGCTCTAAGTATCTTCATAAATCTCAAAAACATACTTGGACCTATAAAGACCTTAAAACATAGCCAAGACACATATAAAATACCGTAAATGGAGTCCATAACATGGCCTAAAACTGGTAATAAATAGGCTATATCAGAGGGGCACAAGCATTCCATAAGGGTTCTAGAGTTTTTATTCTATTATAGTTTTTAGGAGAAAAGATTAATAACTCCTTAGGGAGATTTGTATTGGAACCCAATATTTTATCTATGCATTATATTCAGACTATTGTTCTTACTTTAATTATGTCTGAGTAGTTATCAACTAGATTTAGAGTTGAATGATAGAAATCATGGATTAGCCCAAAAGTAGGACTGCTAGGTTAAGTTAATATCCATCAATTGTGTTGTGCTTAATGCTTGCATTCTAAAGTAGTTAACTAGGATCTCAAAATTAGAACATGGACGACTACAAGAGTAGGTTATGTGCCAGAATAGACTCCATTGAACTAGATTTTTAGGCGCATGCGAGAGCTAGTCTAATTAGCTTGGTGAACATATCAAATCTTGTTCACACTTCCTTCTGATTTCACTGTCGATCGACATAAGGCCCTAGCCGTCGATCGATGGTCTTTTCTTTTACTCGCATACGAGAGTTGGAGTTAAAAGGGCCAGAATAGTTAATATTTGAGTTCAAGAATATTTACATTTCCGTGCTTCTTATTCTCTATAATCCATTAAGCTTGAAATCCTAGATCTAGCATATTTACATTTGCATCTAGTTCGTCTATTATCATATTTCTATATTTACATTATTAGCATATTTCCATATTGCATCTATACCTTCCAATAAAGAATATTTCCTTAAACTGATTACTTGTTACCAATTTATATAATCATCTAACTTAGTCTTTAGAAATAAGAAATCTGTTGTGTGCCATTGCTCTCTGTGGATTCGATTCCTTAGTGCTACACTTGATCTCTCTTTACAATAATATTTTGTGTGTGTTAGGATTAAGGGTTAATTTGATAGTTAATTGTTTAGGATATTTATACCCTTCTAGAACAATAAACACACCGCATGTCAGTAATATCAGAAGGAGAAACGAAATGCCACATAACTTCATCTTGGAAATTGAAGTATTCGATTGTTGAGGGACCATTCCCATCATCCTTCAAGAATGAGTACATCCTAGTGGCAGTTGACTACGTATCTAAGTAGTTGAGGTACTGGCCAGTCCCACGAATGATGCTAGAGTAGTGGTGAAGATGTTCAAATCCATCATCTTCCAAAGATTCAGAGTACCTAGAGTGGTGATTAGTGATGAAGGCAGCCACTTCATCAACAAAACCTTTGCAAGCCTGTTGAAGAATAACAATGTCAAGCATAAGGTAGCCACTCCATATTACCCTCAGACCAACGATCAGGTAGAAGTTTTGAATACAGAAATAAAGAACATCCTCCAGGAAACAGTCAGCACAACGCACAAGGACTGGTCGCTCAAGCTCGACGATGCTCTTTGGGCATACAGAACAGCCTATAAGAAACCAGTCGGGACCACTCCTTACAATTTGGTGTACGGTAAGGCATGTCATCTTCTTGTGCAGCTCAAATACAAAGCAGCGTGGGCTGTTAAGCTGCTCAACTCCGACATCAAAACCAGCAGAAAGACATTCCATTCAGCTCCATGAGTTGGATGACATTAGGCATCTAGGCTATGAAAGCTCAAAGTTTACAAGGAGCGAACCAAGTCCTATCATGACAAGAAAATCATTAGCAGAAGCTTTGCACCAAACGACAAGGTGCTGCTATTTAATTCCAGACTGGAAAGTTGAGATCAAGATGGTCCGGACCTTTCACTATCAAAGAGGTTCACTCTTATGGAGCTGTTGTGTTTATGCAAAAAAAAGAAGGAGAGTTTGTTTTCAATGGTCAGCGTCGAAAGCCATATCTTGTCGAGAAAACTATCTCAGAGGGAGGAGAAATTCCTCTAAGCGATCCTGCTCTAGCATAATCGGCTAACCAAGTCAAGCTAGTGACTCAAACCAAGCGCTTGGTGGGAGGGAACCCACTGGTGATGGTATATTTCTAAATTTCTGTTTGTAGACCTTTATTTTTATTCTAGTTGCAGGTTAAAAATCAGAACCAGAGATTCTTGATGGGAGCAACCGTTAAACTGCTCTCGTTTCGGAGCAGCTGCTCTTCACATGTAAGTATCTCGGACCCAAAAAGAAAAGAAAAGAGAAAGACATGGGGTCTATTTAAGAGTCTATCTTCCTTCTACCTCTCCCACGACCCCTTCCTCTCCTTGTGCGATTTCACCAAAGTTTTTCCAAAACCCTAACTTTCTTAATTTTTCATGAATTTGAGTGATTTTTGGTGCTAACTTAGATTATTTCTCGATCTTTCTCTTATTCTACAGTTGAATTCTCCAATTAATAAAGGTAAGAGGCGCAAACCATTTTCTCCTCACCGGATGAACGAACGGTTTTAGGGATCAAACTCTTCAACTTCTTTTGATTTTCCATAGATCGAGTTAGGGTTTAACTTTGAATTGACCTCTCCTCTTGCTGTTAGGATTGATAAACGAAGTTGAATTGAGTATAATGTGAATCGATTAAATGAGTCTGTTTGAGTGTTTGAGAAATGGGTTTAAGAGATATATTATACTATTCCGCTTCGTTTGGGTTTAGATTGATTGATTTAAATTAAATCTATCGATTGTTTGTTTTAAATTGACAAGGAAGTGTGGATATTTGAGTATTGGGTATGAGGTTAATGTATAATTTCAATTATCGATTTACTTTACTGGAAAAGAATGGATTGAGCATCTAGGAGATTAGTTTTTTAAAGCAAGAAACCTACAGAGAACTTGGTACTAAGCGAATTGTGACTTGTAAGGGAGATGGCTTCATCTCCCCTTAGAGAAGATCACCCTGAACCCTCTTATTTCTATTATTAATCGCATGCAATATTATTCAGATTCTATGTCTTTGTATTACTGTGTTATGGCTGAGTAGTCAGCTAGTTAGTCTAGGGTTCTAGGGTGTTGAAACCGCGAGCTAAGCATAGATAAGTGTATTTATTGATTGTCTTTATTCATAATTTATCTTACTGCTTGCATTAGACCGATCACTTAATTTATGAATCTAATTTTAATCTGTCCACTAACCATGAGATAGGTTACTAGATCTGTTATGAATAAGCTTTGCATCCCTAATCAGCGAGAGTAGATATTAGGGTGTTTTGTGAACTTATCGGGCTTGAACTCTAAGGCTTACTATTGAATCTTGATCCAAGCGAGAGTTTAGGTATCGAGATCAATTCATGAAGGGAAGAGTATCACGACAATTGGCTGTTCTATCTTGAGTGATCAGAGTTCTAGGCTAGTTTAGTTGATCAATTCAGATCAAATGTATTGATTTCTTGTTTTAAATTGACAAGGAAGTTTGGATATTTGAGTATTGGGTATGTGGTTATTGTATAATTTTGATGATGGGTTTACTGAAAAAGAATGGATTGAGAATCAATGAGATTGGTACCACAAAAGCTGTCGTATTTTTCGGTAAACCCAATGATAGAAACTGATTTTGGCTGTGTATTCTCTTTTTTGGAGATGGCTCGCACCAACCAAAAGGTAGTCAAAAGCAAAACCCGCACCACAGGCAACAACCCTCAAGATACACCAAGCATTTTAGCCCCACCGGAATGCCCATGGCCCCGTGAAAGAGAGGGAGAACCCATCAACATTGACGACCCAAACCTTTTGGATTTCAATGTTGAAGGCTGGGACAAGGAGAAGGCTCACTGCTACAATGGTCTCTCAATATCAACATCTTGCCTACTCGCTTTGTTCACTCTAAGGTCCTCTCTGAACTTGGACTTGTTGAGGATGTGCACTCGACCTTAACCATCCCACCTTCGACAACTGCTCCTTCTCCTTCATCGCCAATGTGAAATAATGCTCCTTCTCGCTGGAAAAGCTCACAGAGATTTATGATTTAGCAGAGGAGCCGATGGGAGTCTCTGTTCCAAAGAAGATCAGCCTTACCTAGGTTTTTGGGATCTCATAGCAGCAGGGGAGTTCAAACCCCATTCTGAAAACCAGTCCCACATCCGCAACCCAACACTCAGGATAGTTGCAAAGGTCCTTATCAACCTCTTGTTTGCAAATGACCAAACTTCTAAGGTCACCAGTGGTGAACTGCAAATGTTTTATGCAGGAGTCGAAGATGAGATAAGAGCCTCAGGAGCAAGAATCCCACTGCTCTAACAGACCACAAACCCAAGCTTCCTCCTTATATCGATGTTCTAAGAAGAGAAATTAAGACTCATGAAAGGTTCACAGATAAAGGACCAGTATGGCAGCTTATTTACTCCTCTGTTCTGGAACTTTGAGATTGACCTTAGCTTTGATCTCCCCTACTTTATCACTTTCCACATCCTGCGAGACGAGAGCACATATAGCTTCCAAAGTAAGGAGGGAGACCAGCTCTACTTCACACTCCCACAACAAGCTATCACCCGCTTGGATGTATTCGAGAACATTTGTTTCCTCCTGGGACCTGAGTTCCTTTGTGCCAATCCAAGAGAAACCCCACCTGACACATTCATGGATGATGTTGAGGATTTCACACCCAACGATGGCACCACATATGATGTGGGACCGATTTCATATAATGCAGACAACGCGACATACCACTGCAGGATGGTGGACTCTCAGTGCAAGAGCAACAACCTCATGAAGAGGATTCTCAAGTCAATTACCGGTGGCTGTTTGGGTGCTCTTTCCAAGGGATGAGAGAAGATACCAAAGGGTGCACATCAAGCAGGTAAGGATCCGGTTGGCACTTAGGGTACAAAGGAGAAGTCTCAGGCGATTGTGCAGAGAAAGAGGAACAGGCGGTATGCTGGTTAGTCTGACAGTGAGGAGACTGATTGAGCGACCCATTTTCTATCCCCATTGTCTTATCCATTTGAACCCTTTTATTTTCATGCACTTAGTTATTATTTTGGCCTTCGTTGTATTTATTTTCACACCAGGGATGGTGTGAAGTAAGTATAGGGGAGGAACTTATCTGCTCCTGATTTTGTGTGTTGTCTTTGGCTTTATGTTTTGAGTCAGTCCTGAGTCATTTTGATGTTTTATTGAGTTTGTTTTAGGATCAAGTCAGTCAAAACTCTTTTGTGAGAGTTATGACCTTATCATCTGTATTAACCACCCTTGTGCTTTAGTTATCTTATTTAGTGACCTTAGTAGTGGTGAAAGACACATATGTGGACCTGGAGCACCTACCCTGACATGACCTCATCTTGTTCTCCAGAAGCTTTCAGCTTGTCAAGGTTACTCTAAAACCACTTAGCCCCATTTGAATTTGGACCTAATCTTGACTGCAATTCTTCTTATTATGGGGATTAGATCAGGAAAACAATAATACACTCAAGACTTCTTATACTTTCTTATCCATCCTGTTGATCCTGGGTGGCTAGCTCATCTTTAGCTATTTCCCCCTTGCACCTTAGGCTTTATTCCACCTACATGCATTTTTCAGTGTTATATGTGCAGATATGTGCAAAAAGGTCAGAGAGGAAAGGATCGACACAGCCTCTCACTCGTTACTGCTGCAGAATTTCGAGAGGACAAGCGGATCCAAGGAGCAACTGCTCCCAAATTTCTCCCTACCAAAAACCGCACAAAAAGCATGGTTAAGAAAGAGAAAGTTTGTGAGATCAGAACCACCAGTGGTATTCCTATGTTACCTCTTTCTTCGTCACATCACCATCCCATACTTATTACCCAAAAAAACGAGTATGAGGTGATGGAGAAGGGGAAGAATAACAAGAAATGTGTCACTGGGAAGGTTGACAAATGGCAGAGCACCGAATCAAAGTACTAAAGAGCGGGATGATGACCAGAACAGACTGATCCTGAACGAGAACAGTAGTCCCAAAAGAAGCAAAACGAGTAGAGGTTGTGGACATCAATGCATCCATCCTCTCTTGCAGTTTTGTGCGATTTCATGCATGATCTACAAAGAAATGTTAGCCCCTAAACAGTCTTATTAGCTCCACTGAAACTTTTAAATAGACTGCTTCACACATAAAACAACCTACCCTAACTAATGATTGTGATGAGAAGCTCACGCACTCTTAATTGAATGTAGGGGTTTTTTTTTGTTTAAGGTGTGACTTTTGCAGGTTTGAGATATAAAGTATGGAGCCGGTTTGAACAGCAATCAGTGGGGTTTCAGTAAGGATGTGTTGCCCTATTCAAACTACTTGTACGGTTCAGAGATTTGTGTTTAAGGTCTGGTTGCTGAGAATAGGCGAGCTCCCACAGTTCAACCTTTCTCTCTGTTCTTGATGCTTGGTATTGTTTAAGGACAAACAAAGATCTAAGTATGGGAGAATTAATATGTTGTATTTTTAACATATTGAACATACGCTTTCTTACTCAATTTTGAATCTTTATCAAGTCGTTTAAGTTCTTTTTGTGTCATTTCAGATCTGGAGTTGCACAAGAGGGAAGTAAAATCATCTGGAGAAAAACACTCAAGAAAGAACCCGAACTGAATTTTTTCACGAGCGGAACAACCTGCAAGGTTGTTCCGAGTGTGCTGAGCAACCGACAGACTGTTCCCGATATTTAAGGAAACTAAGGCCATGATTAACCCAGGTCTCTTAAGGTGGGGTTCTTAACGTAAAATTTGTCTTTTTAATTTATTTATTTTTACATTTTTCCCGCTAAGATACGTCTCTTATGGTTCTTATTTAAGAGACGATTCTTAGGTTTTCTTAGTTCAAAGCTAAGAAACATCTCTTAGAAAAGCTAAGAACCCCACCTTAAGAGATCCAGGTTAATCTTGCTCTAAGATTCTATTTCGGTATTTGCCCTAGTCTCCCATATCTTTTCATACTAGCCGCCTGTGGCTCCCCATATATTCTCCTTTTCCTTTCTCTTACACAAGATTAGTTTTTACAAAAGAAACCTAGAGAGAACTTGGTACTACGTGAATTGCGACTTGTAAGGAGACGGCTTCATCTCCCCTTAGAGAAGATCCCCCTGAACCCTCTTATTTCTATTAATAGTCGCATGCAGTATTATTCTGATTCTATGTCTTTGTGTTCTTGTGTTATGGCTGAGTAGTCAGCTAGTTAGTCTAGGGTTCTAAGGTGTTGAAAACCGCGAGCTAAGCATAGATAAGTGTATCTATCGATTGTCTTTATTCATAATTGCTCTTACTGAAACCGATCACTTAATGTTTGAATCTAAGTTCCAATTGTCCACTAACCATGAGATAGGTTGCTAGATCTGTTATGAATAAGCTTTGCATCCCCAATCAGCGAGAGTAGATGTTAGGGTGTTTTGTGAACTTATCGGGTTTGATCTCTAAGGCTTTCTGTTGAATCTTGATCCAAGCGAGAGTTTAGGTATCGAGATTGATTCGTGAAGAGAAGAGTTTCACGACAGTATGATGTTCTATCTTGAGTGATCCAACTTCTATGCTAGTTTATAATCGAACTTGAATAATTGCTTGGCTTGCACGCATTTGACACCTGATGAAGTAACCCTAGGCTGGCTGTTTAATCAAATGAAAATCAATTCCATTGTCATAATTGTTTGTTAGGTTAAACTAATCCATAACCACAATATTGTTTTAGCTTGATATTGATCTTACAAAACCACTGAGGTAAATTGAATAAAAATTAAAGCAACCGAGATAGACGTGAACTTAGAGATCATGACTAGTCAGTAGAAATGCATAGAAACAAGATTGACAAACAAGTCAACTACAAAACAGAGAGACAGAAGATTTGAATTACTTCTCCTGCTCAACGAGGAAAGAAGGTTGTGATGGAGACCAACAGAGAAATTAGGTTACTGAGGAGCCGACAAAGTCACATAAAGAGGCAGCATATACGTCATAAATATCCCTCCTTATCCAACACCACCAATTGGAACAAACATTCAGAATAGACGAACCAATTTTCAATTTGTTTGATCACTTTTTTCTGGTACGAGGATTTTGACAAGAAGATGAATCTCTTTTTTAAATATTATCTCATTAGATGTTATTTTGGTGGATTTTTTCTCCGTTGAAATTTAACTACAAATCATTTCTTAGATAATCCCAACTAAAATCTAATAAATATTATTGATCAAATCTCAATTTTCCAATAAGGGTGGATTTTATAGAACCTATATAAATGATCAATTAAATAAGTTTAGATTTATAAGAACTTTTGTAAATACCAAAGAAGATTTGGATAAAACAGGAATTCTTCCAAATTATCAATTCAATACCCACACACATTTGATAGATTTTGTTTGAGAGATATATGTTTTTAAGATTTCTTTTTTTTTTACAACATTAAACTAATTAAGTAAACAAACCTCCTGATTCGGAAGGTCCAGTCGGAGGTGTAGATTTCCTTTTCTTTGAAAAAATCATAAAAACTTCCATTTTAAATTACATATTCTTTTTTTTTCTTGTTCTTATTCATAGAGTTACCATTTTCGTAGTTTCTATCAAATCATTCATTAATATGTTAATATGAAAAGTTATAAATTCTATTATTTTCATTAAATTACTGAATTTAATTATCAGTTTATGTTTATGGTATAGAATATTGAAATGAACTTTTATATTTCTTTTTTTCAAGTATATCTATGTTCATTCAAATATATCTATATTTATTCAAATTATATATATGTGTGTGTGTGTGTATGATATATGTGTATGATGATGCGTTACTGTTAAATTCCTAGATCATTTTCCATTTTTATATGAGAAAATAAATTTGACTATATTCTATTTTAAGGAGTATATTTAATTATAAGTTATAAAGTCATTTGACTATGAAAAATTCTTTTCCTTATATATATGATAAATTAAAGTGTAAGGATAAGCACAATTGTATAAATTCACATACACATCCGAGTTTTTTTAAGGAAGAATATAATTGAAATTATGTGTCCGCCGTCAACCCTCGTGTTCCTCATTCTATCGATCGTTGCGATCAACCACGTTCCCCTCGCAAATGCCAGAGGTCAGTGGTGTGTGGTATCTCCATCGGCGACAGATGCACAAATGCAAGCTAATATTGATTGGCTGTGTGGCCATGGACATGTTGACTGTATACCAATCAAACCAGGTGGTCCCTGCTTTGAGCCAAATAATCTTAGAAGCCATGCATCGTTTGTAATGAATCAGTATTACCAATACAACGGACGTACCGAAAAAGCATGTTTTTTCAATAATACCGGTATGTTCGTTTTTAAGGATCCAAGCTATGGTAAATGTGAGTATGATTATTAAGAGAAAAATATACCAATAATCTTGATTGATATTTCGTGGAATGCATCGTAGAATGAATGATTTTAGGATTTGTTTTTTTTTTTATATATATAAGTTATTTACATCATGTAGATACAAAAGTTATTTAAAACATTATGTAAGGTTAATGAAAAATAAAATATTTCGTCATTCAGAATTCAGATTTAATCAATATACAATGGTTATTGGTAGAAGAATTATAATATTCTGAAATTCTTTTGTTATTGGTTTATGAACTTTTAAGTTTTACCAAAATATATTGTTATTGGTTTGAAGATTTTTAAATTCTATTCAAAATCTTTTGTTATTCAAAAATATTACTTATCATTGATTTTACAATTCTATTAAATTCTATTGTTATTAAAATATAGATTCTTTATATTTTTACTTATAAGACCCAACTTTGAGAATATCATGTATACACATAGATTTTCAAAATCATTAAATTCACACATGTATCAATTTCTAAAATCATTAAATTCTACACAAATTCTTGCCATTGCGTTTAATATTTTTTTTTTTGGATTCTTGCAGTGGCTGCAACTAGAAATTTTTTTATTGTGATAAAACTAACCAGTTACAACAAAAAAAAACATGAAAATTATTACATCTCGTTCCTTTTTGGATGAAAAAAATAAAATACATTATTTTGGAAGTTTATATCACTTTCTAATTGTAGATGAGTGGACATGATTAAATATTTTATATATAGCATATCCCAAAAAATAAATAATAATTATAAAAACTCTAACATAAACTATAACTTATCATATAAATATGTCAACAAAATAATTACGAATAATGCATGTGTAGTCATTTATTTTGATTAAAATTAAATATTATTTGAATAGTAACAAGTAAAATTTGATTTTTTTTAAATGAAGATAAGTTTTGTATAAACATTTATGAATATTTTAATGTAAGTTAGTATAAATTTATACAATGACTAACAATTAATTTATAATAAACAAATTACAATTAATTTATAATAAACAAATTTCAAAATCTCTCTCTCTCTCTCATATATATATATATATATATATATATCATACATATATATATCAGTTTTAAAGATTCACATTAGTATATATATATATTAATATATACCATAAATAATATTAGAACATGTTAGATACGTTAGATACATGGATTACACAAGACCTTCTTGAGTATATATGATATCTTCCTCAACGTGTGTGATATATTCCTAAATTTGTAAGGAAAATATGACTACTTACATAAATGTGTAAATATAATTATTAAATGTAACTTGCATGTATATTCAATTTTTTTTTCTAAATGTATGTCGTATCATGAATTTTATATATTTGCACATTTAGAAAAATATGACTCAATATATAAAATCTTTCAAAAAATTACGAAATAAATAAATAAATATAGATATATAATATTCTTATATAATTTAGAGATCAAATTCACGAAGTTCTTCCAAAAATTTTATCAACAAAAAGGTCTTCCAAAATTTATAGAAAGAAGTTATACATATAATTAAAATTCATTAAGACATTCATAAATATATTTAAATACATGTTTATTAATTTTTTTCTAAATTTTATGGAGACATTATACATATTTATCAACATCTTCCTAAATTTTGGGAATATATAATAATTATTATGAATGTCTTTCTACAATCAAATTAAAATATCATTCACATTAAGAAATATCTTTCCAAACTCAAATTCAGGAAGATATCATAAGAAGGTTTTGATAAAATAATTTTAAAGAATCATTACCTAAAAATAAAATGAAAAATGTTTGTAATTTCTTTTTAAAACGGAATTGGAATTTATTTTCCAAAATAAAAATTTCAATTTGTTAAAATATATTATTTCAGATATATATTTATTATATATATATATATATATTAAGGGCATAATTTTCATTTACTAAAACATATTTTGATCATTTTGATTATTGTGTTTTTTTTTATAAAAATATTTAGGAAAAACATAGCGTATTTTCATTATAATAATACAACATTTAATTCCACCATATTCACCATTCTTTTTTGGCTTTTTTTTTTAAAAATGACTCAAAACTTGAAGTCAAACACAAAATTAACCCATGATTTTTTTTGAAATTTTTATTTACCCTATTCACCATAAAATTTCAGATTATTCACGAAAATGCCATTATTATTTTTTTCTTTTCGAAAATGAGTATTTTACTCTATCATCCTCATCTTCATCAAGTATTTACAATAATTCTATTGTCTTTAATACACCAACCACTATGAGCAACAAATTTGAAGCTCTTAATGTACCTAAAAATTGGTTTTGAATCCTCTTATCTCGTTTCTTATGCTTAAAAACTAAATATTTTTCACTTTCTCTCTATATTCATCTTCAAAATTCAAGATTTTGATTCAAGCTTATGATTCTTGGTGGGTCACTTTCTTTTGAGCTCTGTGTGCTTGGAGAAGAATTACGTGTGCTAAGAAAGTTATCTCACTAATTTAAGTTATGAAATCATTTTTTTTTCATATTTGTTTGCCTAGACGACTTCAGTGTAAGTCTTCTAGACGTAGAAGACTTACAATGAAGTCGTTTGGTCAATCGAGATGTTAGTTTTGCAATTGACTTTTATATGTATTTTTAGAGACGACTTATCTAGAAGTCTTCCAGTTTTCTTTGTTAACAAAAAAATCTAAAAAATACCAAGAAAAACCTCCCGGTAAGTCGTCTAGGATAAAAATGTTAGTTTTGCATTTGACCAAATTTTGTCAGAAATTTGACTTTTCCTAGACGACTATACTTAATATAAGTCGTCTAGCTGAAAAACAAAACTTAAATACTTAATATTTACTAGACGACTTATATGTAAGTCCTCTCAGGTTATATTTGATTTGAAACATAAAACTTAAATATTTAATTTCAGTCAGACGACCTACGCGGAAGTCTTCCAGAAATTGTTTCTGATATTCTGGTCAAACCTTGGATATCACAGAAGACTTCCCTGTAAGTCGTCTGACGAACGACTTACATGTAGGTCGTCTAGTTAAAATTAAATATTTAAGTTATTTTCTAATTGCAAAAGTAACATGAGACGACTTACATATAAGTTGTCTAGCTGATATTAAATATTTATCTTTTTTTTTCATCCAGACGGCTTACAAGTGAGTCGTCTGGAAAAAGTCAAATTTCTGACACAATTTGGTCAATTGCAAAACTAACATGATTGTCCTAGACGATTTATCTGGAGGTCTTCTCAGGTATTTTCGAGTTTTTTTTGAAAAAAAAGTAAGACAATATTTACAAAGGAAGACGTCAAAAGAAGTATGTTGTAGAGTAGACCTCTCTAGAAGTCTTCCTTTGTAAATTTTTCAATTGCAAAAATGACATTTTCAACAACTTCCGTGTAAGTCTTCAAGACGATTTATGTGTAAGTCTTCTGGAGGAAATATTCTAGACGAATTCCTTGGAAGTCTTCTAGACGACTTCCGTGGAGGTCATTTACGTCAATGTTTAATAAAGTTTGAGTTTCTCTAAAACTATAAAGACTTTTTTTTAACATTTTCTTGTTAATTCAAGTATATTAAGCGATATTTGAATTCCTGAATGAAATTCATAACTTAACTGGTTTTAATTATGAGTTTACCAATATTCATGTTTATTAATATTTCTAGATAATGTGAGGAGACTTCCATGTAAGTCTTTTACGTTAGTTTTTGTAAACTTGTTAAGTAACTTAAAGATATATTTTTTAATTTTCAAAAGTGTTAAATAACTTCAAAAATATCAAGTAATGTGGTTTAATGTATCTTCTTAGATCATAAGATACACATTTTAACTTTCATGAAATTTAAAATTTCAATTTTCACTTAAAATTTGAGAGACCCACTTAAATTTTAATTTCTCGCTTATATTTTTTTTCTTGCTTTAAATTTCCCGCTCAAATTTCAATTTCATACTCTAAATTTAAGTCTTCTAGAAGACTTCCCAGAAGTCTTCCAGTGAAACTGTTATATGTTTGAACTTATGTAATATTTGATATGTTGTGAATTTGGCTAAGTTTTCTTAGAAATTTTTCTCCCTTAGTTGTAGTAAATTTTACTATTTTGTATTATTGTGTTTTGCTACTAAAGTTGTATCAGTAACTTCAATAATGTCATGTATTTTTGAGAAGATAACATTATAGACATGAATATATTTACCAAAAAAAAATTCATTAATATCTCTTTTAATTTACAAAAAAAAATCACAATTAAAAGTGTACATCTACAAATCACAAAATGACCATAAACAAAATTATTATAGATCATTCCTCCACAAAAACAAGCTTGGACTCCACTTGATTTGAGAGAAGACTCTCTGAGAAGACTTCCTAGAAGTCTTATAGCACATTATATGTTAGAAGAAGACTTCCAAGAAGTCGTCTGTGCAAATCCAAAAACGTTCAAAAGACATCAAAACAGAGAAAATGAGTGGAGGATGAGATGTGTATATTTAAAGAACAAACAAAAATACATATTCAAAAAATAGATTTACTTTTAAAGTAGTATAAGATGGGAACCATGTCATAAAAAACCTATAAAATAAGATGCATTACTAAGAAAGATATGAGAAAATATGATAAATTAATAGAAAGTTTTAGTTTGGGAAACATAGTATTCAAATGGCTTCAAAAGTCAAAACATAGAAAAACTTCAAAACTAAGGTAATAAATTAAAACAACAAAATAAAATTTCAAAAGATAATATCTATAAGCAACAATGAGTTACCAAATGAAAAAAAATATGATTTATAAATTTACCTATAAAGGAATAGAAGATGAGAACCATGTAATAAAAACCTGCAAAAACAAAATAATTCAGTGGGAAAGACATGAGATAAAAATGAAAAATTGATATAAAGTTTGATGTTTTGAAGTTCAAAAAGATTAGAGAGAGGTTGTAGAGTTTTAGAATGAGAAACATTACATTTTTTTTGTAGCCATTTGAGAAGAAAAAAAAAGTGTGTAAATTTTCTTTATATAAGAAGACACAAATTTCAATAAAGGAATATTTTTGATTCAGAAGACTTTCAAGTAAGTTTTCTAGAAGACTTTCAAGTAAGTCTTCTAGAAGACTTTCAAGTAAGTCTTCTAGAAAACTTTCAAGTAGGGCTTCTCGACCCTAAATCTACTATTCGCCCAGAATACTTTCTCAGAAGTCGCCTGATATACATATTATTCATCAGACGATTTCCTGGAAATCGTCTAGACCCTAAGTATAAACTCTCATCTAAATTAACTAACTAAACACTTTATTATAATCAAATTCAACTTAAAAAGTGTTTAATATATACATAACTAAATACATATAGGTAAAAATTTAATTTTTGAATAAAAATGTTAAGTTTCCAAAAATTCACCCTAAGAATCTTCAAAAAGACTACAACATATGTTACCAAACCCTAAACCAAATAATACCATGACTCACTACATTCACTCATCTATGTTGAAAACAATTCAATTTTACTATATCTTAATTTATATCACTTTCAAATGTTTATAATTACATGATTTCAAATTTTTCACCTGAAAAATATTTTTATTAAATTTATAAATTATTTTTATGATCAACTATAAGTCGTCTGGAAGACTTCCAAAGAAGTTGTCTAGATCACTTACACAAACCGAGAAGACTTCCGAGGGTTATATTCGTAAAAATAAATTCTTCTTTTTTTGGTCATAAGGGGCTGGTTGTAATTTCACAAGGCTTTTGAGTTAGTTTTGCATTTGATTGATGTTTGAGTATTATTTTACATTTAAAATCAAGTTTTGAGTCATATTTGGTAAATTCACCTTCCTTTTTTTCAACATCATGTTCACCATTACACTCAAAATTATTTCCTTTTAGATAGGAAACTATTCATTTTATCCATATATGCTTCATTTAATTACCAGTTACACCATTTTTTTTAGAACATCTAGATACACCATTTTTTAGTATACATTTTCCTTTAGTAAAATAGATATATTTTATATGGAAATAAAGTTAATCAACCCTTCATCAAAAAAATAAAAATAAATAAAGTTAATCCTGAGCAATAGCTTTAATGCAATAACGAAGAAAACAAGAAAATAAACAAGACAAGATAAATGAAAATAATAATAACTAAATTTAATATAATAAATGAAAACATTGAGACTTGGAGTGTATACCAAAAGAAAGAAGATGAGAGAAAGACAATCTTTGTAGGAATGATATTAGGAATGTAGCTGAACATCATAATCAAAAATATGGTTTACTCGTTGATTGCATGCGCTGACACATCACGACAGGCCACTTCAACTCAGTCTCTCCTACTTAGAAAGACGTCTGTCACCCCACCATGCGCTATTTTCTGAAGGTCCTTACCAACACTCTGTTATGAAAGATGAAACCCAACAAGGTTAGGGTTCAGGAGCTCACATTGGTTTACTCTGTCAGGGACTCGGTTGGGCTCGATGACGAGGTCTTCCCACCACCAACGAGTGATCATCGGGTGAACTTGGGAGCTATCTTAGCTGAGCACTTGGCGACCTTGAAGGACAAACCCTTCAAGGGTTTTGGCTCAAAGAAGGAGACGATTGGGAGCCTGTTGATGCCTCTATTCAGCTTTCTTGGCATCAACTTTGAGGGAGACACAGTACAAAGGGAGATACGGTACATGGACGAGGGGCACTTGACGAGGAACCAGTGGATGAAGGAGGGAAGCTACTGGTATTTTTTGGATGACGAGGGGCCAGGATGATAAAGCTTCCAGCGCGAGAGGTGACAGACTTTGTTGATGATCCAGAGCGCCTTGCATTCCGACCAGCTGAGCAGCACCTCCACAAAGAAACTCTCAGGGTACGCCACAGAGGAGGCCTTAGACCAGCCCATCTGGTAGAAGCAGCAGCGGCAGACGAGCCAGCACAGCCACCTCCACCTCTCCCAGCTTTCCCTCAGATCCCATAGATCCCTATTCACGAACATGGTGTCTTCCAGAGTCGTAGTGGACGTATTTTGTGCCATATGGGACAGGGTGGAGATAATGTCTAGGTTCCAGTGTTTCGACGTCCCAGGACCAGAGCGTGATTGCCACCAGAAGCCGAACCGCAGCCTCAGCCGCCAGACATGGATACCTCCGACGGTGACTAGTCTCCTTTGTTTCTCCTTCGTCTCTTATTTCATTTTCATACTTACGCACATACTTATTTTGTTTTGTTTTGTTGCCTTTGGATTTAGACTCATTTATTTATTGCTGTTTGGGTGTTTTGATTTATGTTTGAGTTTCTAACAAACCTAAACCAAAGAGAGATGATCAGATTGGAGAGTAGGCACGCACGATTTTAATCTATTAACCTAGCATTGGTCGACAACGTTGTGATGCCATCGATCGATGGCGAATTAACAGAAAGGTATAACAGACAGTTCGAATCCACCATCGATCGACACCATCAGTTCACCATCGATCGACAGTGATGGTTTACCATCGGTCGACACTCACCTATAACCATCGATCGATACTCTTTTCGGAGATTTATATATTCGACTTTCTCTAACATTGTTTCCTTATGATTTAATTTTTCCTAAACCAATATGTGACATATTACACTAAGGACAATGTAATTTAAGTCTGGGGAAGTTTGCTAATATTATTTATTTGTTTTTGAGTCTTATTTACTATATCTCTAAATTTTCAAAAAAAATATTGAGTCAAGAAGAAGACTATGATCAAGATTTATTATTGACTAACCACACTTTAGCACCATTCTTACAAGGTTGTTTGCACATATTACTAGAGATACCAAAGTGGATCATCATGCCACCATATCACATTTGATTAGAAAGATTAAAGGAACTGAAGCTGATTTCCAACACTAATCCTGAAATTATTTTCTTGCTTTGGGGCTTGATATACACTGGATCGGATTCCTTCAGCAAGTCTTTAGGAACAAGTCATTTCACCTCTGGTTCTCAACTCTCTCTCTCTCTCTCTCTCTCTCTCTCTCTCTCTCTCTCTCTCTCTCTCTCTCTCTCTCTCTCTCTCTCTCTCTCTCTCTTCAGCATCTAATTAAAATCTTAAGAGATTGAGATGACTTCCCGATATGCAGAGGGGTAGGTACATTACCGATGACCCCATTATTCTAATTCGGAGGAACAATCACACATTGCTGGAAGCAAGGGATAGGTACATTACTGATGACCCAACTATTCGCCTACAACTTTGTTTAAAACAAATTGAAAATGAGATGGCAAGATGGACTGTACCAGCATCATTGTCCATTAAGTTTGAGATCCAAAAAGATTCAGAGAAGAGAGAAAAGAGAAAAGAGAAAAGAGAAAAGAGGGGAGAAAGGGATCAGAGAAGACTTTGTTCATGGTTGCCAGAATTGCAGAGGTAAGAGTCTGTCCTTTGATCGATACTCCCAGATCGAACTGCCGAATCGTAAAAAAATGGGTGCTATCATATAGCTTATGCAGGCTGCAACTCTCCTGCATGAAGCCGGAATCACTATATGTATCTATTATATCTATCGCTTATTTTTAGCCTGCACTTTTATTTTATGCAAAGAAATGAAATCAGTAGAGGGGTGAGTCAAGCTAGTATTTGCTAAGTTGTTGGTAGAATGGAATTGGTTGCTATACTAGGATAGGGTATATAAAGTTTCTCTGTGATTGACTTAATAGGATGTGGTTGCAACAAAGTAGGGTGACAGTTATACTTAGACACTATGTAGGTCTCCGCTTTTGAAAACCTCTTTCGCAGGTTTTGTTTGCTTGAGGAGAAACAAAAGGCTAAGTCTGGGAGATGTGATATGTCATGGATTTTACCTATGATATATAGAGTGTTTTAGAGTCTTTTATATGCATTTAGTACTGTTTTAGAGTATTTATAGGTTTACGTACTCATTGGAAACAATTGGAGCTTTTGGGCAATTTTGGAACATTTAGGATGCTCAACGAGAAACTCAGAGCCGGATCCAGTTTATGCGTGCACCATCGATCGACGTCACACACTGTGTGTCGATCCACAGCCAAATCGACTGCAAGATTAATGAAGGTTTGACAAATTAAAAGTTTGGCCCAGAAGTTCCATCATTTGCAAGACAAGTCCCTGGTAGAAATTTAGACTATTTAATAGGGTTTTTTATCTTAATTTTAACAAAAGCCTAGAACACCTAAGAAAGAGTTGTCTTCTAAGTTACACAAGAGTTTTAGAGTTGAGAGTTGGAATACCTTGTTACATCTATTGGAGAGAGAGATTTGATCATCATTACAGAGAAGATCTTGAACTCTTTATCTTTTAACTAACTTTATTCAATGCAATTTATTCAGACTTTAACCATGCTACTAGCTCCGCGACCGAAATCGATCGAATGCTCAGGAGGTTCAGAAACACCCTTCTCATCTCACATAACCGAGCATCGGATGCTGGAAATATCAAGGTACCCACCTACAATGGTACGACTGATCCCAAGGCTTACATACAAGCCTTCTAGATCGTGATGGGAAGGGCAAAATTCAGAGAAAATGAAAGAGACGCCGGCCATTGCCGCCTCTTCGTCTAGAAACTCCAAGGAGCAGCACTCGAGTGGTTCTCCCAACTTAGGTGAAACTCCATCGGAAGTTTCCACCAACTCTCTTTGCAGTTTCTCAAGAAATACTCTATGTTCATAGATTGAGAAACCTCCGGCGTCGACGTTTGGAGCCTGGCTCAAAAGGAAGACGAACATCTATGTGACTTCATGAATATGTTCAAAATCGTCATGTCCAGGGTTAGCAGAATAAACGAAAAGGTGCCCATAGACACGATCCGCAAAACGCTCTAGTACAAGTCAAAATTCAAGAAGTGGATAACCCTGGACAAGCCGCACACAATCCAATATGCGCTCCACAAAGCCGCAGACTACATAATCATCGAAGAAGAGACCAATTGCAAAAGCATAAGCCAACGAAGACGTCCTCAAAAGACTGGACATCAAATCAGAAGCCGAAAAAGAAAAACCCTCGTAACGATCAGTACGTCCATCAAAAGGGGGAAGATCTCCAGGGAGCACATAACTATGCCATCAACTCCGGATCAGAACAAGGGCGGATGACGGGAAACACGTGGACCCGAAATTAGAATTATGATAAGAACACCTTCTGAGACTTCCATCAGACCCAAGGTCACATGACCTTAAACTGCAAAGTCCTTGGGGAAAGGTTGTCTGTGAAGCTGCTTGCAGGAGAGCTCTCCGATATAACGAGCGTAAAGGATCTTATCCGCGATTCCGATCGTCTCCCAGAGACTGATAAAACACCGCAATCGGAGAACTCATCTCGGGGAAATCAGTTGGGCGAAAAACGCGGAAGGAAATACAGAGAAGAGGGCAGAAACAAAAATTGTTGCAGAGTGAACATGATCATCGAGGATCACATTACTACAGCGATACAGTTTCGTCGATCAAGTCCTATCAGCGGAAAGATGAATCAAGTGCAAGATGGCCAATCTGGTCTCCACCCTGCAATGTTCCAAACAGAGCCATTACCTTCGACGAAGAGGAAGCGTGTGGAATTAACCAGCCCCACAGCGACCCACTCGTTATCGATCTCGTAATCAGAGATCATGAAGTCACCAGAATCCTCGTGGACTCATGAAGCACGGCTAACGTCATATTCCGTCACACTCTCAAAAGGATGAACGTAAAGCTGGGAGAAGGCATACCAACGCAAAAACTGTTAACCGGTTTCTCGAGCATAACATCGATGACTCTCAGATCGATCAGACTCCCAGTCATGGCAAAGGAAGTCACAAAAATTGTCGACTTCGCGGTCGTCGACCACCAAGACATCTACAACGTTCTTATGGGAACACTTTGGATAAACGCCATGAAGGAAGTCACGTCGACATATCATCTAGGCATCAAATTCCCGACTCCTAACGGAAGTGCCACAATCTGGGGATGCTAGAAGAAAACACGACTTTGCTACTTAGCCGAACATAAAGCTGAGGCAAGTCACGACCAACGTGATGGTAAAACCAAAACACACGAAGATAACTCAGCCATCGGCTGAAAAAACTTTAAACACCAAATACCAGCAAGAGATAAACCCGGAAGAAGACATCAATCCGGCTACAACCAAGACGATCGATGCAGGCACCAAGTAAACACACTCGCGGAGCCAACTAAACTATGAGATGGCTTGATCCTCGAAAGGGGTACATAGGCAACTCGTCAAAAGATGAGTTTAGATATCCCCCTCTCTAAAAAAGGGGGGAGTGGGTACGTATGCATAAACTCACATACTCCCACAATTTCCAACATTTGCTCTTGTACTCGACATTTTATATTTTTCTATTGATAATAAGAAAACATAATAAGGATTTCCAGAAAGCCTCGAAAAATCTCTTTTATCGCATAAACATCACAACTCGCATTCGGAAGTTCCTAAGTACAAAAGAAACATCTATCGTACAATTCGAAAACGAAAATTTTAAGATAAAATCAATCTATCAAAAATTATTCAAACTTCTAAAAAAAACGTTTTCGTCAATAGTTCACAAACATTTCTCGATCACACGGCAAAAATTGACTTCCGAACAAAACACGAGATGACCACTCTCAAAAATTCAAAACCATCTATCAGGCGATGTATATTTTCGGGAAACAAAGCGAGAAGTCGCATAAAATCTTTGTACATATATCTCCAGTCTTGAAACGCAAAAACAGTTCGACCACGACTATAAACAAGAACTTGCTCTTACATCATATTCGTCGACTGGCCCGAGCAAATACACCAACCGTTCTCTAAAAGGACAATAAAATAGATCTTCCCTTGGTCCTCATACATCCGACCAGGATAATAGCGCGCCATAAAAGAAATCCAAATTTTTGGTCAGCACTTCCAAACCACTTAAAAATTATCTTTGGGGAGATGCTCGATTCTTACCATACAAGTCGTATGAGCCTAGAGCCTATGGAAAGATTTTTCTACCTTAAGAGAAGTTCTTGTTGAATGAAGAAAGTAAAGAATTTGAAAACTTACTCCACATACTTATTGGAAAGAAAACTTACTATTCATATTCATACATTAAGACATTAATGTCGCCTAATTCACCTAACATGTCTAACCGCTCGCAAGAACATCATGATTATAACGAACTGGGGGGCTAACAGTTGGGGTCAAAATCCGTCACGACGGAATCAAAGTTTGAAAATTCCCTAAAAAATTTTGAAAATAAAAGCTCGAGAAACCACAACTAGAACCTTGTGCAAATTCAAAAAAAAAGAATGGACATCAAGTTATCGTAAAGGACAATCGAGCAACGAAATGACCAAAACAACAGTGTAATGGCGAGTTGGAATGTCTCCGTCCAACTTGCCATCTGGTGAGTTGAGACTGACCATCCAGCTCGCCTTGTGGCAAGTTGGATCCATCCATCCAGCTCGCCTGATGGTGAGTTGGACCAGCCCGTCCAGCTCGCCCGATGGCGAGTTGGATCGTCTCCATCCAACTTGCCTAATGGGGAGTTGGATCGACCACGTCCAACTTGCCATAACTGAGTTGGATCAGCACAATTTGTCTTGGTTTCGAACAATACCATCTTTGAACCTCGATCACATTGTCTCTTGTTTCGTCTTGATTGGAGTTATTGTTGGAACTTTACAATGAAAACCGTGAAGACTTGTTTTCTCGTATGAATTCAAATGGTTTGTATAAAATGGCAACGGTTAACTTAACACCAAAAGTTATCTCAACTATATGAGTCATTCGAACTATCTACAAAACCGACGTCGTACCAAAGGTCTTCGCTCAGAAAAGATCGTAAAAACGTTTAAGTCGAAAAATGATTCATAAAGGTCTAAAGCGCGGCTAAGAGCCCACTTGCGGTTTTAGATGGGATTGAGCCCAAGGATACTATGACAGTTTATCTATCGTTCAGAGGAGAAGATAAATGTCAAGTCTGAAAGATAAATGTCAAGTTTCGAGGGATAATCATGAAGATAATATAAAAATGGAATATTTCCGCGAAGCGATAAACACGACTTTGGGGCAAAAGAGGAACCGCCTTAAGATGAGTATATAAGGAATGCCAAGATAGGGAGTCAAAGGGCACAAAATACACAACAAATTTAGCACTGAGAGCGATTTAGGTAATTTTCAGTTTTCTATTCTCGAGGTGCGACTCAACTAGGTTAACGAAGGCTTAGGTGGTTAGAACTAGGGAACTCGCCAACAGTTTTTGCGGCCGAGGCTTTACTTGTTCTCACGATCATTCGCGAATTCAAAATAAGACCATCTTTGCTCTCTCTCTCTCTCTCTCTCTCTCTCTCTCTCTCTCTCTCTCTCTCTCTCTCTCTCTCTCTCTCTCTATCGATTATTTACTTCATCTTTTTTTATTGTCTGATTGCTTGACGTTTGGCTTAGAAGAAATCCGGGACCTCTGAAAAGTTAGGTTTCTTGAATTTCCTTATTTTGCAGAAATCAACTGTGCGAATTTTGGTTCCCACATCTAATACCTATGGCACTTGTGAAAAAAAAACCTCGAAGCTACCATTAACAGACACGAAGTAGACAGCAGTAGAAATACAGAGATGAATGCAATGAATAAACTGAGAAGGCGGTCCCATTGTTTGCAAGACCGAGGTAATGAAGCACACTTCGCTGAGGTCGATTGCTTGTGGTAACCATTACAAGTTCTGAGGCAAGTAAACATTCTCCAGTAATAATTTCTCTGTTATGAAGGCACACTGACTGGCTTCAACTGCATCAGGGAAAATAATCTTGAGCCAATTAGCAAGAACTTTGGAGATTACCTTATATAATAAATTACGCAAGCAATAGGCCTATAGTCCTTCATTGTATGAGCATTTGTTTTCTTTGTCATAAGAGAGAGGATGGTTGTATTCACTCATGTGGGCATAAAGCCAAAGAGGAAGGACTGTATAGCAACAATGAAATCCCTTCGATAATAGGCCAACCTGCCACAACAAACTCTTTAGTGAAGCTATCAGGACCTGATACCTTGTCATTCGGTAAAGCTTGCAGCACCTGTATAGTCTCTTTAGCAGTAACAGGTCCAATAAGTACTGTAGCAGCCTCACTAGAGCACTGGTACGTCAACAGATTCTGCAGAAGGCCACGGAGATGTCCTCTAAAGTGGAAGCCTGACCTTGTAAAAAATTCTGAAAATGTGAAACCTCCTCTTTTTTAATATCAAAGTCAGAAGTGAGTACTTCCCCGCAGCCATTAACCCGACTTCGGATCATGTTTCTAGCAGTCCTCGTTTTCACTATAGAATGGAAAAACCCAGTGCTCTGATCACCCGCTTTCAGCCAGCAAACATATGATTTTTGCCCATAAAACTTCTCCTCAATGCATGCTAATCTGCTCCATTTCTCCTCTGCAACTGCTGCTCTCGCCACATTTTCAGGGTTTGGGTTAAGGAACACTTCATTCTGGCTTTCACACAATTCCTCATACGCTTGTTCATTCGATCCGGGAGGTTTCCATAATGCATTTTATTCATATCCCAAAGGGGCTGCTTGGGAAGTCTAAGCTTTTTGTGAAAATGTGACAGGGCTGATCTAGAATTATGAAGGCTCTCCATAGTGTCCCAAACTTCCTTCATTGTTGGTAAAAAATCTGATGCTCAGCAAGGTAGTTAAAGAACGGATTCCTAGAGTCATTCGGGGGTCCGGTTACTCAGATCAGACATGGTCAGAGACTCCACCAGCTTCTAAGTGAGCAGATGAGCGGTGATAACGGTTCAACCATTCTCTATTGACTAGGGCTCTATCTAATTTCTTACCAATAGGGTCTTCTTCTCTTTTGTACCATATCATACAATCTGTCACAGTCTCCTGAAAGTGCCTCATCCCCAACTGATCACTCCTGTAATCCAAAGCCCAAGAGTGCTCATTGAAGCTAGAGTGGCAATGAAATCTCCAATCAAAATCCAAGGCAGATTTAGGTGAGCGTAACCAGCTTGTGTTCCTCTTAACTCTTCCATAAAGAAATTCTTTCTGCAGAAGTGTTTAATGAATACACAGCTGAGCATATATATATTGTTCTCAAGTGCTCGGAATTTGAATGGCACACGAAATAACCTGAGCACTCATATGCAGCTGTGTAACAACCACCTTATCATACCAAAAAAAACATATTCTACCCAAATTCTGATAGATATAGTTTGTGAGAGAGTTTCAATTAAGAATAGCTTCAGTCATACACCTTCGAAGGTTACCTTCTTGAACTCGCGTTTCCAGCATGCAACCAAAACTTGGCTTCTCCTCTTGAAACAATGATCTAAGAGATTTGAGCTTGCGTGTCACGTTGAAACCATGCATGCTCCATGCGAAGAATGACGTCATATCTTCCGAATGGAAGATTTTTAGATGAAATCTGTTTACAAGCAAACAACACGTCCTTATACCGAACAACTTTACCTCGACTTTGCTTCTAAAAGGAAACAGTAGTAGGACGCCTTTCACATGCACCATGTGTTCTCTGTGTTGGGTAATTCCAAGCTTGTGGAAACTTAACATATTATTGGATGTTTAATATGTTAAGAGATAAACACAAAAAGGAAATCTAGAATAGGAAAAGGAAGTTTTCTATTAGATTAGGTTTGTGTTTTCCATATCCCACATGTTAAAGGGAATTGTCCTTCACTACAAATATAGACCTTATGGAGAGGTGTTCCAGAAGAGATCTATGAGAAACACTGAGAGCTTTAGTTTTGAGTAGTTTCTAAAGCAATAAGAAAAGTTGTTCTTATTATCCTTTGTTCTAAGAGATCCTTCAATTGGTATCAGAGCTTAAGTCGAAGCTCCAATTGGTATCAGAGCCTCAGGTTGGAGACTCGATCTAAGCTTAAGTTGAAGCTTTGATCCTGGTAGCTGTGAAGCAAGAAGTTCACGACACAAGATGGCTGACGTGAATAGGGCTCCACGCGCGAAGGACCTTGGATCCGCATCCATCCAATGTCCGATGCTGAACTCGACAAACTACACAGTTTGGTCGATAAGGATGAGGGTGTTACTCCGTGTTCATGATGTGTGGGACACGATAGACCCCGGTTCGGATGATCAAAAGAAGAACGATGTTGCGATTGCTCTTTTGTTTCAATCCATTCCCGAAACTTTGATTCTCCAGGTGGGAGAACAAACCGCATCAAAAGACATCTGGGACGCCATCAAGTCACGACACCTTGGAGCTGATCGTGTAAGGGAGGCGAGACTTCAGACATTGATGACGGAGTTCGACAGGTTGAAGATGGATGATAGTGATACCGTGGATGACTTTGCGGGAAAGCTATCAGGGTTATCATCCAAGGCAGCCTCGTTGGGAGAAAACATAGAAGAATCCAAGATGGTTAAGAAGTTTTTGAAGGGTCTTCCAAGACACAAATATATCCAGATCGTAGCGTCGCTTGAGCAAGTCCTAGAACTCAACTCTACGGGTTTTGAGGACATAGTCGGAAGGATAAAGGCGTATGAGGAGCGTGTAGGGGAAGAAACTCAAAAAGAAGACCAAGGGAAGCTTATGTTTTCGGATAACAATCATCATAGTCAGAGGAACTATGGAGATTTTCGTGGTAGAGGTAGAGGACGGAATGGAAGAGGCAGAGGTCGAGGTAGGTTACACAACCAAAGTCATGTGTCACACACCGAAGACAAAAACTCGAAGAAGGATCATTCGAAGCTGATATGTTGGAGATGTGACAAGCCGGGTCACTATGCGAATTCATGTCCCGAGAAGTCAGTGAGGAATCAAGAAACCAACTTAAATGAAACACAAGAGGCCGATGCCCTCTATGTACACGAGGTGGTATTCTTGAATGAAGACAAGGTGATTCCGAAGAATCTTGATATCAACAAAGGCAATGCAAGTGTTTGGTATTTGGATAATGGAGCGAGCAATCACATGACGGGAAACAAGGAGTTCTTTTCAAGTTTGAATCTCAACACCAAACGGAAAGTGAAGTTTGGTGATGGATCGTGTGTTGATATCGTAGGAAAAGGGGTTGTTACCTTTGTGTGCAAGACTGGAGAGAAGAAGGCACTCAAAGACATATACTACATACCCAACCTGAAGCATAACATATTGAGTCTTGGACAAGCAACAGAGAACGGATGTGAGGTTAACATGAAAGATGTCTATTTAACACTCACAGATTCGTGTGGCAGGTTACTTGTACGTGTAACAAGATCTCAAAACCGTCTCTACAAGACCCCGATGGAGATTAGCTATCCGCAGTGTTTACATGTCAGAGATGAAGATGCAACATGGAGGTGGCATGCTCGACTAGGACATATAAGCTATGGCGTGATGAGCAACATGGTAAAGAAGGAGATGGTCATAGGAATGATGAGTGTAACACACGAAGATAGCGTGTGTGATGCATGTCTAGCAGGGAAGCAGATTAGACACTCATTCCTAAGTGTAACACACGGAGAAGGCGTGTGTAATACATGTATCATAGGGAAGAAAATCAGAGGCTCACTCCCGACTAAAACCATGTTTCGTGCGACAAAACCGTTGGAGTTGATCCATGAAGAGGATCAAAAGCCAAACGAATGTCTCATATCGAAGAAACCAAATATCAAGCAGTTTAGGATATTCGGTTGTGTAGCACATGCGAAAAAATGTGTGACTCATCTGAAGAAGAAAAATGAGGCATTCTATCGGTTCAAAAGATTTCACTTCGATAGAGGAGGAGAGTTTGGCTCACCTAAGTTCAATCTAGGTTGTACCGATAGAGGAGGAGAGTTTGCATCATGTATGTTCAATCTAGCTTGCATCAATGGAGGAGGAGAGTTTACCTCAGCTGAGTCGAAGATGTCAAACTACTTATTGGTTGAAGAGATGGTAGCCGAGTTGGAGTCTATCACAAGAAACAAGACATGGGAGCTTGTGGATAGAACACCTCGTATTGAACCTATAAGGTTGAAGTGGACCTACAAGATTCAAGGAGCAGACGAAATCCAGATAAAGGAGGAGAGTTATGCTCAAGGAATCATGTGTGACACAAAGATGGAAGTGTGTAACACGATCCACGTAGCAATGAAGTTGAGTTCAAAGATCTCAAAGGCTAGAGATGAGCCCAATATAAATGCTATAGATTTCAGAAGAAACATTGAATGTTTGGGGTATCTACTTCACACAAGACCTGACTTGTGTTACGCAGTGGGCGTACTGAGTAGATACATGCACAATCTGAGAGACTCTCATGGACAAGCCATCAAACACATATTGCGGTATGTGAAAGGAACAACAAACTTTGGTTTGTTCTTCAAGAGAGATGGGCCAAGGAGTGTCGTTGGTTATAGTGACAGTAGTCACAACATTGATGTCGATGACGGGAGGAGCACGTCAGGACATGCATTCTATTACGGTTCATCACTGGTTACTTGGACATCGTAGAAGCAGCAAACGGTTGCATTGTCATCATGCGAAGCAGAGTTCATGGCAGCAACGGAAGCAGCAAAGCAAGCTATATGGATCAAGGAGTTGTTGAGTGAGATATTAAGTGAAGAAGGCGAGAGAGTCAGACTTAGGATCGACAACAAATCAGCCATTGCTCTAACAAAGAATCCGGTTTTCCATGGAAGAAGTAAGCACATACTTTCAAGATATCATTTCATTCGAGAGTGTGTGGAGAATGGGCAAATCGAAGTTGAGCATGTGCCAGGGGTTGAGCAGAAGGCCGACATCCTAACCAAGCCATTAGCAAGGATTAAGTTCAAGCAAATGAGGAGCCTAATCGGAGTTCAAGAAATTGGTCTCCCTAATTCAAGTTGGAATTAAGGGGGTGATTGTTGGGTAATTCCAAGCTTGTGGAAACTTAACATATTATTGGATGTTTAATATGTTAAGAGATAAACACAAAAAGGAAATCTAGAATAGGAAAAGGAAGTTTTCTATTAGATTAGGTTTGTGTTTTCCATATCCCACATGTTAAAGGGAATTGTCCTTCACTACAAATATAGACCTTATGGAGAGGTGTTCCAGAAGAGATCTATGAGAAACACTGAGAGCTTTAGTTTTGAGTAGTTTCTAAAGCAATAAGAAAAGTTGTTCTTATTATCCTTTGTTCTAAGAGATCCTTCACTCTGAACCTTCTTTTCTGCCTTCTTACTCTCCGCTATCTCACCTTCCTCCATTTCCTTTACAGACTCTTCAAAGTCTTCCTCCTCCTCCTCAATAGCTTGTAGGGGACCGAATCGTGACGGTGACACAACTATCCCCTCATCTTCTACACCTCTCATCTTCTTTTGGTTTCCTGGATTCTGATGTCCACCATTTTCTGATCCCGTCAGCCCTCCTTGAACATGTGGCCAAGTACCAGACTCATTAGCATGAAATGCTTCTGAAGTAGGTTCAGTCAGCTTAGTACCGTGCATATCTTCACTACTCAGACGACTCTGTTGAGCGTATAAATAATGGCTATCAACCAACGCCATACTACTATTCTCAGCAAGTGGATTGAGTCACGGAGTGATTACATTCCCCTCCATTTCAACCACCTTTGCATTCTCGTTCGAAATCACAGCAAACTCAGCTTTCTCTTCCATACCTGATTGCTTCAGAAATTTTATATCCTTTATGGAGCAATCCTGTCCCTTATGCCCCCATTACCGCAGACATTACACCGAGGTTGGAGCCATGGAAAGCTCATATCAGTTTCCCGCTCATGGAGATTCACTTCAGTCAACACACGAGCAACATCCAGACGAATGCATCTTTCCATGTTAGGATGTAGCTTAACAAAACGCCCAACTGCTTTAGTCAAACACTTCAGATCTTTATGGGAGTAAAGATCATTAAGAACTCCGCAAAGATGAATCCCTAACGGAATTGAGGTTAGATCAGGAGGGTTGAGCGCAGACTCTGGTGAACAGGCATTAACCACCAAAGAAACACCTGCAATGTGCCAATATTTCCTATGAAGAACCCAAGCCCTCATTTGGCTGTTCTCAATCCGAACGAGAACCGTGTTCTGTTCGATCAATTGAACATCAATTTTTGATCCAGATTTTGGCGAAGAACAAATACGATTTACTGTCGCGTGCACTGATCCAACATGAGGGGTATCACCTATGAAGTAGCCCACAACATAGGATTTCCAGAGAAGTTCTGATTCATCAGAGATTTCCTCCGGAATCTGGATCGATGCTACACCACCGACAACTTCAATTACCGGCTCAGAAGAACCAGTCTGACTCGTCTTCTTCCAGGGAGAAGTTCTTCGACTTCCATCCCCAAATCGGATTTCGCCTCCTGCGCCATACAGCCCTATAAACTGGCTTATCTGCAAAACTGATATAGCATATTTATTACAAGTTTTAGGCGATGTTATTGGCTCTCTTTAGGGTCTATTATGTGTGTTTAGGCTATGTTTTAAAGTCTTTACAGGTCCAAGTACGTTTTGGAGATATATGGAGATACTTGGATTTTTTAGAGCATTTAGAGGAGAACAATCCATAGCTGATCATTGAAAGAGTCGAAGTACAAGACTACCGTCGATTGACGACACTATCTTGACGTCGACCGATGTTACATGATCAAGATTGATCGATGCTGAACACTTGTCATCGATCGATGACCAATTCGCAGACATCCGATTTTAAGCACAAGTTAGAGACAAGACACAAAATTACAAGATTACCCTTGGACGAGTTTTGACTTAGATTTTAGTGTTTTATATTTATACTTTATGTATGACACCAGTAAGAGAGAGACATACGGTGCGAGGTTCTAGATAGAGGAGAAGATTCATAACTCATTAGGGAGATTTATATTGGAACTCCAGTATTTTATCTATGCATTATATTAAAATTATTATTCTTACTTTGATTATGTTTGAGTAGTTATCAACTAGATTTAAGGTTTTCGTCTGAGTAGTTATCAACTAGATTTATGGTTGAAATATAGCAATCATGGATTAACCCAAAAGTAGGATTGCTATGATAATTTAATATTCATCAATCGAATTGTGCTTAATGCTTGCATTCTAAAGTAGCTAACTAGGATCTCGAAAGTAGGACATGGACGACTACGAGAGTAGGTTTTGTGCCAAAATAGACTGCACTGAACTAGGTTGTTAGGCGCATGTGAGAGCTAGTGGAATTAGCTTGGTGAACATATTTAATCTCGTTAGCCGTTGATCGATGGTCTTTCCTTTTGCTCGCATACGAGAGTTGGAGTTAAAAGGGTCATAATAGTTAATATTTGAGTTCAAGAATATTGACATATCCATGATTCTTATTCCCTATAATTCATTGTGCTTGAAACCCTAGATCTAGCATATTTACATTTGCATCTACTTAGTTTAGTAGCGTATTCTCATATTTACATTATTAGCATATTTACATATTTATACTATTAGCATATTTCCATATTACATCTACATCTTCTAATAAGGAATATTTCCTTAGACTGATTACTTGTTACCAATATATATAATCAACTAGCTTAACCTTTAGAAATACGAAATCTATTGTGTGCCACTGTTCTCTGTGGATTCGATCCCTAAGTAATATACCTGATCTCTCTTAGCAAGAGTATTGTTTTCTGTGTTAGGATTAAGCGTTAATTTGATAGTTAATTGTTTAGGATATTTATACCCTGCTAGAACAACAAGCACACCCACGTCAAATTTGGCGCCGTTGCCGGAGAACATTTATCGCCATTAGATTTAGTTTTTAGGTTTTAGTCTAGGTTTCTTTTACTTTCAAGTTACTGATTTTTCTTTTCCTTTGTCTTTCAGGTGCATGCAAAAAAGTACCAGGAGCAATAAAGGACAAGAATTACTATTCTCAGACCCGCAAAAACTTAAACGTACGATCCACAAAGAAAGATGACAAGCATCGATCGACGACATACACTCAGTTTCGACCGACACTTCTTTACAGATAGCATCGACCGCCATCAGAACTCTAACATCGACCGACATTGATCACTTAGCATCGATCGACAACATCTCACCCGCATTGATCGACGATAGGACACGAGTTTAGATGGTTGCGCGTATAATAGTGGTTCATAATGAGAATGGAGACTTGCAGGACCTCAGCGGTTATCTGCGTAATGCAACATGTCAAAAGATAGACTATCAGGGGGCTGTAATCCCTGATACATAAGCAGAAGCAGACGCTACAATAGTTCAACCTGAAGCTAACGCCCAAGCTGCTCAGAGAACACTTGCTGACTACAACCGTCCAGACCAATTCTACGCCAACAGATCCGCAATTCGTCCTCCAGCTTTTCATAGAAACGATTTAAAGATCAAGTCCGCTTTCTTCGGACTTGTAGCGCAGACACCTTACTATGGATTGCGACATGAGCATCCTATGGATCATCTGGAGCGATTTGAGGATCTAGTGACTGTTATTAAAGCCAACGGAGTCCCTGGGGACTATCTTTTTTGTAAGCTCTTCAAGTACTCACTTGCTGGAGAAGCTTCACATTGGCTTAAGAAACTACCACCAGGATCCCTGACATCTTGGACTGACATCAAAAACGCTTTCTTGCGTAAATTCTTTGATGACGTAAGAGCAGAAGATCTGAGGAGCAAGATTGCTACTTTTTCACAAGAACCTTCGGAGTCTTTCAGAAGCTCGTGGATCAGATTCAAGTCATACCAGAGAGACTGTCCACATCATGGGTTCAACGAAGTGCAGCTTCTTACTACTTTCTTCATAGGTATTGGACTAAAATATCAGATGGCTTTAGACACAGCTAGTGAGGGAAATTTAAGCACCAGAAGCCCTAAAGAAGCTACAAGATTAATTGAAAATTTGGCATCTAGCAGTAGCACCAAGAACACCGATTTTGAGAGAAGGAAATCAGCTCCAGCTGTGAGAAAGGAGCAAATTGAAGAGGTCAAGGCAAAACTGGATAGAGTTTAGAGATTTTTCAAGAAGCAGGTTACTTTTGCAGACGTGGAAGCAATTGAGTCTGGAGAAGATGAGACTGATGAAGAAGATGTAAACTACATTGATGGGAATGGTTTCCAGAGACAAGGGAACTCAGGCTTCAACAGGAACTCCAATGGCACTGGTCAAAGGAGTAACTTTAATCAGAATTCACAGTGAAGGCCCTTCAACAACAACATGACTTATGGATCTACCTACTACCAGAATCCTCCTCCAAAAAGTCATGAAAGAAAGATTGAAGCAATGGTTGACAGAGTTTTAGAGGGACAACAGAAGATGATTGTGGATTTCAATGGAAAGATAGATGGTATATACCTCAACCTCAATACCAAATTCGAAAAACTCAGCACTCATGTTAAGAAATTAGAGAATCAAGTGATGCAAACAAGTGAGACCATTAAGAAGCATGAGAGCTTGATTAAGGAGAAAATCGAGGCTGGGCAGAGGCACCACGTCAATGCATTGATTGATGATGATTTCTGACAGGAAGTTAAGAGAGAGATGCCCCAAGATAGCGATTTTTGTGTTGAATTCTTCTGTATCACTCGACACTTCTAATTTGCATCGATCGACACCAACCAAATAAAATTGATCGACGGTGAAACCAAAAGAGTCAATGACTTTGTGTGAATCGACTAACATCGATCGACACCGTTTTCGTGACATTGATCGACAAAGTGACATAAGAAGAATCAGTCGACAGTGCACACTTAGCATCGATCGACAGGAGAGAAAACCAGTTCGACTACCGAACCTCAATGCAAGCTTGATTATATGTCCGACCGCGACAATTTCAGAACAGAATAAAGACACATCTGAAGCTATGTATACTGATAGATAAGATGAGGGACACTCAAAGAGGAGACAAAAAATCCCCAAACATAAACGTAGAGAATCGAATGAAAAGGAGATAGATAGCTTTGCTAAAAGAATTTTTAAAATCCCTCTAGATATTTCTTTTGATGAGGCTTATTTTACTCACAGACTGTGGATGTTTTTCAGGGAAACAAGGGAGACAGATGATGATATAGAGATAATATTCAATTACCTCTGAGAGAAGATGAAGCAGATGACTTGTCTGAAGAAGAAAAGTGATCTTGGAAAATTCGTGGTTCCATGCTTCATCAAAGGAAACAAATATCTCAACGCCCTATGTGACACTGGATCTTCAGTGAGCATTATGCCAAAGTCTATGGAAGAGGAGTTGAACCTGAAAGTAGAACCCTCTAACGATTCTCTTACATTCGTAGACTGCTCAAGAGTGAACTCAAGAGGGATGGTAAAAGATGTTCTAGTGAAGATCAACAATACCTCAGTTCCAACAGACTTTCATGTGATGGACATCATGATAGATTGGAACTCTTCTCTACTACTTGGTAGAACATTCATGGCTAATGTGGGAGCCATATGTGATATGAAGTTAAACAGGTTGTATCTATCTCTACTTAATCAAACTATTTTTTTATGAACCTGTCAAGAATAAGAACAAGGCTACCCTGATCAAATTGTGAAATGATGCAGAGCTTGTGGCCACATGCTTCTGCGATTACGAGTTCGGTGAGGAATCGGAAGAAGGAGCATCGATTGACACCCAACCCAACCCATTGATCGACGGCCTTACATTTCAAGTATCGATCGACACCCACCCTATCGCATCGATCGACACTCAAACATCCGAACAATTCAACACCTACCATGGCGATTTCAGTTACAACACAACCTATCTTGAGTACGACGGAGAGTACAAAGACGAAGAAACAATTGAATACCGATGGATTGCTATGGAAGAGGCTGGAGTTTTTCATGTTTCCCATCAACCTAGGAAATCGACATCGATCGACGGCAACCATACACCATCAATCGATACTGAGAATGAAGCAGAAACCGAATGAGATTCAACTGCATAAAGCGAAAGGGAATATGGTTATCTACAACCAGATGAATTCGGTATTATGAGTGATCCAGATGGTCATGCAAGAGCTATGGATGGGAGAATTTTACATGTCACAAAGGAAGATGTGGCAGATATACTTGCAATGGCTAATGGAGCTGGAAACCTTTTTGTCCACCAGTCTGATTATCGAGCATCGATCGACGGTCCACATACACCATCGATCAACACAAACACGGCATACCAAGGATACAGTGAAGCTTACGAAGAATACGATGAAAATTACAGAGAGGAAGAACTTATTGAGTCTCGTAGCCTAGCACTGGAAGAAGTTGGCTGGGTAATGAATGCGAGAGTGGGAAATCAAGCATCAATCATAGGCATATCTTGGCCATCGAACGACATCAAACGAAAACCAAAACAATCACTTGGAGCAGAAGATACAAAAGACGGTTATCTTAGACAAGATGAGTGTGGGATTTTCAGAGATGTAGAAGGACGTGCACGAGATCTTTACGGGAGAATTCTCAATCTACATAAGGAAGATGTAGCAGACGCCCTAGTTATGGCTAATGGATCAGGAGATTTATTTGGACAACAGCAACAGCCATCGATCGGCGCCCAGGTACCGGCATCGATCAACATCAAGGAGCAGAAGCACGAGCCTATTCAATATCAAACATCGATCGAAAACAAGAAGAATGCATCGATCAATACCACCATTCTAGGAGTCCACGAGTTCTATACATCTAACCCCTTTACTTCAAAAACTCCAGGACCGATCAGTTGGATATATCCCCTACTAATAGAAGGTCGCGTACAGTATGGAAAGAGAGCTTTTGATGCTGATGGCAGAAGAATTTTCTTTTGGGAAAAGAAAGATGAGTATGGCATCCACAGAGATGAGAATGGTAACGCACGCGCTATAGACGGAAGAATTGTGAATGTGCAAGAGGAAGACATCAGAGCAGTTCTAGATTGAGCTACTATGTTTGAGTACATCTAAATATGTTTACCTGAACATGCAACAAAGATCGCTATGTCCAAGAAGAAGCAATAAACATACAGCAGAGCAGAAATTGACAATCTTGTTAATGAGATCTACAACACTCAAGAAATGTCATTAGAGGATTTCTACAGGAGGCTTGATGATGTCTACTATCCTATAGATAAATGCTTCACTGGTTTGACTACACGCATAGATAAGATGCACCAAAATTTGGATACTTTTCAAAGACATCATGCGAGTGGACCAGATAGAGTGACATCGATCGACGGCAGCATCCCGCCATTGATCGATACTGATTTCGACAGACAGAAGTACGCAGAAGAAAAACAATTAGAAGATAGGTTCAATGAGATTGCTTTCTCTCAGAGCCTGATGAAGGAAAATATTTATCAGAAATTGAAGGATATATCAGAAACTACAGCTGCCAGACTTAGAACGCTACAGCGCACTATTGAGAATCTACAAAGGAGAATGTATTCAGTGGAGGTTACGAAGGAGATCATAAAGAATGAGAAATTCGGAGGAGAAGAAGCAATGAGAAGCCTCGTTGGTACATGGTCTCAGAAAAGCAAAAAAGATGTAAACACTTGTTTTCCAAGTGTTGCTCCACCTCCCTTCTAGTCAGAAAGTTCAAAACGTCGAGCTTAAGACTATAACCAAGCATTGAGTTGGAAGTAACCCACTGCTTAGTAAGTTTTTACTTATACCAGTATTTATTTTATTTCTACAGACATATATACTACCATCGATCGACACCATAGAGGTACCATCGGTCGACACTGGATCGCGATCATCGATCGACTGAACCCGCCTACCATCGATCGAAAATTTCTTACAGAGAGAGGTATCGAGTTATATACTTAAGCTATTTACTTATGATTTGACTTTTCCTAACCAATCCGGGACGGATTACACTAGGGACAGTGTAATTTAAGTCTGGGGGAGGTTCGCTAATGCTATTTTATTGTTTTTGAGTTTTATATATTATTTATATATAAGTTTTTCAAAAAGTTTTATCGAGTCAAGAAGAGGACTATGATCAAGATTTATTATTGACTAACCACACTATAGCACCATTCTTAGAATGTTGTTTGCAGAGATTAATAGAGATACCAAAAGTGGATCATCATTCCACTATATCACACTTGCTTAGAAAGTTTGAAGGAACCGAAGCTGATTTCTAACACTAATACTGACATTATTTTTCTTGCTTTGGGATTTGGTATACACTGGATTGGATTCCTTCTGCAAGTCTGGAAGGTAAAGTCTGTGTGCTTCTGATTCCCCTCTCTCTCCTCTTCAGATTAAAAAAGGGAGTCAAATAAGATTTGGTGGCTACAACCATTAAAGCTTCATTCATATGATCCTAGAAAGAGACAAAGGTCAAAAAGAAGTGAACATGATCTGGTGGGAAAAAACCATTAAGGCTTGATTCATGGAAGTCTATTCAAATATCTTAGTCAATTAAAAAAATAAAATGATATCCTCAAAAGAAGGGAGACATTGACTGAGAAGAAGTGAGAAGAGATAGAGGAAAGGAAGCAGAGAAGACTACATGTGTGTTCAGATACTTGTAGAGGTAAGAGTCCATATGTCCTTTGATCGAGACTCCCAAAGTAAAGCCTGCACTTTTATTTTATGCAAAGAAATGAAATCAGTAGAGGGGCGGGTCAGACTAGTATTCGCTAAGTTGTTGGTAGAATGAATTTGGTTGCTATACTAGGATAGGGGGGAAAACGGCCAATTCATACATTAACAATAGGCCGCGGTCCCGATCAGTACATACATTCATACCCTGTGCTAAAATATACATCAACTCAAATTATATTCAAATTTCATACGTCAACCAACACTTTTCGGTAAATTCATACATTGACCGTGTCTCCGTTAGTCAAATATTAACGGAGTATTACGTGGATTTTACGGATGATTACGTGGAAATTAAGACCAAAACGACGTCGTTTTATGAAAAAAAATATATTTTAATTTGGTTAAGAGTTGGATTCGAACCCGGGTTGCCTACAATAACCTATCCCCCACTCAACCACTTTGCCATGTATGATTCATCTGTTTAATACATTATATATACATAATTATTATTAATCTCTTCCGGGTTCCCAATAAAACTTCATTTGGTTTAGAGCGGGATTCGAACCCGGGTTACACACAAAAACTCATCCCCCGCTGGACCTCTCTGCCATGAATGATTCATCTGTCCAATACATCACATATAGATATATTGCGTTTGGTAAGAATTGCTTAATTGTTTTGTAAAAAAAAATTGCTCAAGTGTTAAATTTTAAGAAATTTTAAATTTTAATTTGTTTATATATTTTAACCCAAATAATTTATATTTGAATTTAGGTTTTCGCTGTTGCTCGGCTTGATTTTATCTTCACTAGACAAACCCCTATTTGATGCGAACACAACCAAAGGACATTAAGATTTTGAATTTAATTAGTTGTACAATACTTATTGATTAATTAGGTGATAAAGTAGATTTGTATGCTGCTAAAGTGGGTGTGCGTGAAATAATGATTTTAACCGGGTTCGAATCATTCTCTAAACCAAATGAAAACAATTTTTATGGGAAGCCGCAAGAGATGAATCATAAATATGTATATATGATGTATTAAACCAATGAATCATAGACGGCAGAGTGGTTGAGTAGGGGATTGCTTACTGTGGGGAACCTGGGTTCGAATCCCCATCTAAACCAAATGCAAAATATTTTTTTTTTAATAAAACGACGTCGTTTTAGACTTAATTTCCACGTAATAATCTTAGAAAATCCACGTAATCATCCGTTAAGTCCACGTAAGATTCCGTTACTATTTGACTAACGGAAACACGGTCAATGTATGAATCTACCGAGAAGTGTTGGTTTACGTATGAAATTTGAATATAATTTGAGTTGATGTATGTTTTAGCACAGGGTGTGAGTGTATGTACTGATCGGGACCGCGGCCCCTTGTTAATGTATGAATTGGCCGTTTTCCCCTAGGATAGGGTATATAAATCTTCTTTGTGATTGACTTGATAGGATGTGGCTGCAATAAAGTAAGGTGAAAGTTATATATTATGGGAGTCTTCGCTTTTCAAAACTTCTTTCGCAGGCTTGTTTTCTTGAGGACAAGCAAAAGATTAAGTCTGAAGAGTTGATATAGCGTATTTATTACCAGTTTTAGGCCATGTTATAGGCTCTATTTAGGGTCTATTATCTGTGTCTAGGCTATGCTTAAAGGTCTTTACAGGTCCAGGTACGTTTTGGAGATATATGAAGATACTTGGAGATTTTGGAGCATTTAGAGGAGAATAATCCGTAGATGATCATTGAAAGAGTCAAAGTACAAGACTGTCGTCGATCAACGATACTATCTTAACGTCGACCAATGTTACATGACCAAGATCGATCGATGCTGAACACTTGCCATCGATCGATGACCAATCCGTTGATAACCAATTTTAAGACCAAGTTAGACACAAGATTACAAGATTACCCCTAGACAAGTTTTGACCTGATTTTAGGGTTTTATATTTTTACTTTATGTATGACACCAGTAAGAGAGAGATGTACGGAGATGTACGGTGCAAGGTTTTAAATTTTTAGTATTCTATTAGGGGAGAATATTCATAACTCCTTAGGGAGATTTGTATTGGAACCCAAGTATTTTAGCTATGCATTATATTCAGATTATTAATTATGTCTGAGTAGTTATCAACTTGATTTAAGGTTGAATGATAGCAATCATGGATTAGCCCAAAAGTAGGATTGCTAGGTTAAGTTAATATCCCTTAATCGAGTTGTTCTTAATGCTTGCATTCTAGAGTAGCTAACTTGGATCTCGAAAGTAGGACATGGACGACTACGAGAGTATGTTCTATGCCAGAATAGACTCCATTGAACTAGGTTGTTAGGCGCATGCGAGAGCTTGTCTAATTAGCTTGATGAACATATCAAATCTATTTAACATTTCCTTCTGATTTCACCGTCGATCGACACCAGGCCTTAGCCGTGGATAGATGGTCTTTCCTTTTGCTCGCATACGAGAGTTGGAGTTAAAAGGGTCAGAATAGTTAATATTTGAGTTCTAGAATATTTACATATTTGTGCTTCTTATTCCCTATAATTCATTGAGCTTGAAACCCTAAATCTATCGTATTTACATTTGCATCTAGTTAGTTTAGTAGAGTATTCCCATATTTACTTTATTATCATATTTCCAAATTTATACTATTAGCATATTTCCATATTGCATCTACACCTTCCAATAAGAAATATTTCCTTAGACTGATTACTTGTTACCAATATATATAATCACCTAGCTTAACCTGAAATCTATTGTGTGTCATTGTTCTCTGTGGATTCTATCCATAAGTACTACACATGATCTCTCTTGGCAAGAGTATTCATTTGTGTGTTAAGATTAAGGGTTAATTTGATAGTTAATTGTTTAGGATATTTATACCTTGCTAGAACAATAAACACACCCATGTCAGAAACCCCTCGCCTTTGTGGTGAAATGAGACCATCCTTGGGAGTCTGTGCAAGATCGGAGATTAGTATTCCCTTCGCGCCGCCTCCATTAGGATTTTCTCCTTCAGTATCGGCGTCGCCCTCTACTATTTTTTCTTAATTGTATCTTGGTTGGGTTCAGATGTTACACGGGTTCGGATATCCAATCTCTCCTACCTCAATACCCGTTTGGTATTTTTCTACTTTGGTTCTGATTCCGGTTTCGGTTTTTCTGCTCGGGTTCGGATACGGGTTTAGGTATAATGTCTGGAACATGCATGTTTAAAAGTTTTTTATGATCGGTTAGACTATGGCGTCGCAGAACAACTGAAAACAAAATATAGAACTATACAAGAGATATGACACGTTAATCGATGTATTCTTATTAAGCACAGAACATGCATGTTCAAAATGATCTTACGATCATAGATTTGGTCAGTACTATACAGCGGATCTCTAGGGACAAAAAAATTGAATGTGACTGAGATGACATATTAAACATCTATATTCTTATTGAACATAGAATGTTCAAAATGATCCTATGATTCAAGATTTGGTCAATACTAATAGAAGATATCTAGGGAAATAAATTTGAATGTTTGCGGAAATTGAATGAAGAACAAAAACACAAAACGAGTATTATATATCACAAGAGTGCACACAACAAGAGCTTACACTTGGGTACCAAGCAGTGATAAGCTTTCTGCTTTATGTTTTATTTGGAAGCAAAAGAAACTTGAACATACACATACACACATGGCATGTCCTCACACAGAATAAACACAACAGTTACACTTGGGATTTTTATTACGGGAGTGCTTAAAACCTCATACGTGTTTGTAGCAATGGCAGTGATTGTCGCTTCCCTCAACAACCGCCCAACAGACGTCAGGACTGCCGTATGCCCACAGGCAACATTTACAGCATTCACAGTCACCACCTACGAACGGCACAGCCCCGCATTCTTGGAAGAACACACGGTCAGCGGCGTTAGGGCATTGAGTAGCACCCTTATTGTAGCATGCCGGACTGGCCTCACTCTTCATGATACCTAGATGTTAAAATAATCGTCAAGATCACCAGCACAAGTTAATGACAAGACTACTGCAAAATAAAATCGAGATCAACTTCTATAAATTAATACCGGTTGAAGCCATAACGAGAACAATCAAGAGAACGGTGAAGCTGACGAAGTTGAAGGTCTTTGCCATTTCTTTTCTTTTTGCTCTCTTGTTTCCTTTTCTTTTCAGTAAACTAATTAAAACTTTGATGATACAAATCCATAGGTGGGGATCTATTTATACTAAAAGTTCTGTAGTTTTGTTATTCCTGTTGAATCCCTCCTCTCTTCATTATCGTTTTCCCAAAGTTCATAATGTCGCCACAATTTTGCATTTCCATCCCTTTCATTACATCCTATTTTGCAAGTTTATCCATTTTTTAATCATGCACTTGTCTTATATTATCTACAAAAGAGAAGTCGTCGCTGTGTTCGTCGTTATAACTAATTATATGTATACATTTTTACTCTAGTGTACAAAAAACTATTGTTTAGAAAAAACAATAAATATTGTTGTCATCAACAGAATAAGCACGAATGTGATGAGGTTTGGCTTGATTATTTCATTAATAATTATTAGGGTTTGAGCGATATTGCATCAAGTATGGCGACACTACTCGCTTCCTCTTCACTAATTTTTTTTTGCATTATTCGTTCATGTTTTGATTAGTCTTCGTAAGAATATATACGGTTCATATGTTATATAAGAAATTAGTAAGATCGTTACAAGCTGTGGAAATATAAAGGGTCATATACACACATACACACATGAATTTAATATTGAGTTTTGCTTGGGTCAAAATTCGTCCGATCGGGATAAATGGCTAAAACTACTACAGCTTAGCAAAATATATCGAAAACTGAGTCAGAAATACAAAGATAATATATCTGCAAATGTCTTGCCAGATTAGTAACGATACATCAAAATCAAAGTTACAAACAAAAAATTCATATCTCTCCAGATTACTTCACGAAATAGCTCTTGCGCTAACAAGAGTTTTCCAAAACTATTTTTTTTTGCATAATTTTAGCAAATAAACTACATAACAAAACATTCCTTCTAGCCAATAAAGTTGTACGTCATAGCTTTCATAAAATAGAACTAAATAGTAATTCATGAATCAACTTTTGTAAAACAAATTTTGACAACATTTTTTGATAAATTTTATAGAAGAAAACTGAACAGTTTTTACGAAATAACTTCCAAAAACTAAGTCTGGACGGTTGTAGTCAACCAGCGTTCGTTGAGCAGCTTGAGCGTTAGCTTCGGGTTGAGCTATTGCATCGTCTGCTTCTTCTTATGTATCAGGGATTACAGCCCCTTGATCGTCTATCTTTTGACCTGCTGCATTATGCAGATGACCGTTGAGTTCATGCACGTCTCCATTCTCATTCTGAGCCACAATTATAGGCGCAACTATCTGAACTCGGCTGCTGTCGTCGATCGATGTGGATGAGATGTTGTTGATCGATGCTAAGTGATCAATGTTAGTCGAAGCTAGAGTTCTGATTCCGGTCGAGCTATCCATAAAGAAGTGTCGATCGATGCTGAATGTACGTCGTCGATCGATGCTTGTCTTCTTTCTTTGCAGATTGTACGTTCGAGTTTCTGCGGGTCTCAGAATAGTAATTCTTGTCCTTAATTTCTCATGGTACTCTTTTGCATGCACCTGAAAGACAAACGAAAAGAAAATCAGTAACTTGAAAGTAAAACAAACCTAGACTAAACCCTAGAAACTAAATCTAATGGTGATCAATGTTCCCCAGCAACGACACCAAATTTGACATGCGGTGTTGTTTACTATTCTAGCAGGGTATAAATATCCTAAACAATCAACTATCAAATTAACGATTAATTCTAACACACAAAATAATACTCTTGCCAAGAGAGATCATGTGTAGTACTTAGGGATCGAATCCATAGAGAACAATGGCACACAATAGGTTTCTTATTCCTAATGTTAAGCTAGGTGATTATATATATATACTAGATGATTACCCGCGCGCATGCGCGGAGTGAAATTTATATATTAATTTTGATTGTTCAACCATGATGTCATAAGTCTCCAAAAGTATAGTCATGGACCGTCAATATAAGGTTGATGAGTAGAGTGATGTTTGTTGATAGTTTTTTTAAAACTTATTTAATTTACATTGGGATTCAATGATATCATTCAAATGTTATAATTCACCATCTCACTTTGATATGAAGAATCATATTTTTGAAATGATATGATCAATTAATATTTGAAATCCGTGCTTTCGCAGAATGAACATTAAGTATGTATACAAATTATTTGTAGATATTATTATTTATTTTGTGTTAATTTACATATTATGCAATAATAAATATATTGAATAATTGAGAAGTGAGTAACTATTACGTATATAATTAAATTCGAGTAAGAACATAAATAAAAATAATCTTTCTTTTTGGTTACAATAATTTCTGTTGATAAAAAATAAAATAAATCATTTATTTATTTTATATAGTATATAATTACAATTAAATGATATTGACATAGATATATAATATTTAATATAAATATTTATTTATTAAGGTTTGATACTCATATGATTTTATTGACATTTTTATATTTTTTGTAAATAAAAATGTTATTTTTATTAATATGAATATTTATTAACTGAGACTTCCAACTCAATTCAAATTTTGAAATTAACATGTTTATGTATTTAATATATGATATATATTTTAACTTATACAATATTAATATATATATATATATATATATATAAAATTTAAATACATATTAAATGAGACTTCATATTTATATCTTGTTATAATAAAAAGTTAAACAATTTCAATGTAGATTTTTAACCGTCTTAGTAATTTACATTAAACAAATTCAAAATATAGCATATAAGAAAATATCATTTTTTTATTATATACTTATGTAATTGTTAAATTTCTTTTAATAATATAAAGTTAACAAAAATGATGGAAGGTACATAATTTTTTTATCAAATCTTTGTTATCCAAAATCATTAATTATCATATATTTGTTAACCATATTAGGTCGTAAATTTTATTTAAGGAAATAATAGAAAATATTCTTTTATACACTACTAAATAATTTGATATTTAGTTTAATAAAAGGTATAATATATGTTTAGATAGACTAACTTATTTTTTTAAGGATTTTAAAAATATTGTAGTGATGACTTGTGGTTACCAAAATATGTTGTAATGGTCCATCTAAGTATATAATTAACATATATGTATTTTATATGATATATAGTTTAATTTATTAAACATTAAATATATATATATATATATTAAATTTGAATATCTATTAAATGATACTTCATATTCATATGAGTTTATGATCATTTGTATGTTTTAATAACAAAAAATAAAAACATTGTTCACAAAATTTTCATTGTAATGTTTTTACTCTTTTAGTAATTTCTAGTCATTTAAAAAATTCAAAATTTAACATATAAGAAAAAATTGTTAATGTGATTTTTTAATTTATTTTAATAACATAAATTAAACAAAAATGATGAAGGATACAAAATATATTATCAAATCTTTATTATTCAAAACATTAATTGTCACATATATATTAATCATATTAGGTAATTCCGTAGATTTTATTTAAGGAAAGAATATAAAATATTTTTTGTGCACTACTAATTAGTATGAATGTTAATTTAACAAAAGTATAATCTATATTTAGATGGACCAACTTTTTCTTAAGGATTCTGAAAATCATCCTAAGACATGTGGCTACACTTAAAAGTTATAATTCTCCAGGATTAATATATAGGGGATATATATATATATATATATATATATATATTGGTAACAAGTAATTAGTCTAAGGAAATATTTCTTATTAGAGAGTGTAGATGCAATATGGAAATATGCTAATAAATTAACTAGATGTAAATGTAAATATAAATATGCTAGATCTAGGGTTTAAGGCAAGTGGATTATAGAAGATAGAAGTTAAGGGTATTTAATTATGGAAATCGATATATATTGTAAAAGACACCAACTCTCGCTGCTGAGTCTTATCTATTGACTAAGTCCAATTTCTCAGCTCTCGCTTGTTAACACAGAATGACCAACGATAGATGGCACTGATCATGCGTTGATTGATGGTTTCTTGAGTCAAACTTTATGACCTAATTCGATATGTTCACTAGAATAACTAAATCAACTCTAGTCTGTTTCTAACAACCTAGCTCACTAGAATAAACTCTAGTAGTAGACTATGCTCTCGCTTGCTCCTAACTATCCTATTATCAGGGTTCTAGTTAGCTACTCTATAACACAAGCAATAAACACATAATAAATTTAATAATGATCCTAACAATTCTATTGTTTGGCTAATCCATCAATACCATTAATAAACCCTAAATCTAGTTGATAACTACTCAGACATAATTAAAGTAAGAAAAATAGTCTGAATATAACGCATAGATAAAACACTAGGGTTCCAATACAAACCTCCATAAGAATAATGTCTACTATATTGTATTCTATTCTATTGTATCCCCCTTTTTCTCATACATAAAGTATAAATATAAAAACCCTAAAATCTAGGTCAAACTCGACCAGGGGCAAACTTGTAATCTTGTGTCTTCTCTCTAACTTGAGTTTGAAATAGACTGTCTGCGAATTGGTCATCGATCGATGCCAAGTGGTCATCATTGATCGATCTTGGTCATATAACATCGATCGACGTCAGGATAGTGTCGTCGATCGACTGTAGTGTTGTACTTCGACTCTCTCATAGATCAGCTATGGATTAATCTCCTCTTAATGCTCCAAAAGCTCCAAGTATATCCATATATCTCCAAAACGTACTTTGACCTGTAAAGACCTTAAAACATAACCTAGACACACATAATAGACCCTAAATGGAGTCCATAACATGGCCTAAAACTGGTCATAAATAGGCTATATCAACTTCCCCAGATTTAACCTTTTGCTTGTCCTCAAGCAAACAAGCCTACGAAAGAGGTTTTGAAAAGCGGAGACTCACATAATATCTAAGTATAATTGTCACCTTACTTTATTGCAGCCACATCCTATTAGGTCAATCACAGAAACTTTATATACTCTATCCTAGTATAGTAACTAAATCCATTCTACCAACAACTTATTAAATAATAGTCTGACTCGCCACTCTACTGATTTCATTTTCTTGCTTTTCCCAAAAGAAAATCCTTCTGCCATCAGAATCAAAAGCTCTCTGTCAATACTCTACATGACCGTCGATCAGTAGGGAATTTATCCTTCTGACTGGTCCTGGAGTTTCTGAAGTGAAAGGGTTAAATGTACAGAACTCTTTGACTCTTGGAATGGTAGTATCGATCGATGCATGCTTCTTGTCGATCGATGTTTGGTACTAGTTAGGCTTATACTCCCGCTCCTTGATGTTGATCGATGGTGGTACCAGCACGTCGATGTTGTTGTTGTCCAAATAAACTTTTTGATCCATTAGCCATAACAAGGGAATCTGCTACATCTTCCTTAGGTAAGTTGAGAATCCTCCCGTAAAGATCTCGTGCACGTCCTTCTGTATCTCTGAAAATTCCAATCTCATCTGGTCTGAGATAACCATCTTTTGTATCTTTTGCTTTAGTTAATTGTTTTGGTCTTCGTTTGATGTCGTTGGATGGCCAAGGTATGATGAGGATTGATGCTGGATTGCCTACTATCGCATTCATTACCGAGCCATAATCTCCATAGTAACCCTGGTATGCCGGCTTAGTGTCGATTGATGTCATCTTGGGAAGTCGATCAATGCTCGGTGATCAGACCGATGGATGAAAAGATTTCCAGGTCCATTAGCCATTGCAAGTATATCTGCTACATCATCTTTCGTGACATGTAGAATTCGGCTGTCCATAGCTATGTCATAACCACCTGGATCTCGCATAATACCGAACTCATCTGATTGTAAATAACCATATTCCCTTTCACGTTCTGCAGATGAATCTCATTCGGTTTCTGCGTCATCTTCAGTATCGTTCGACGGTGTAAGGTGTCCGTCGATCGATGTAAATTTCCCAGGTCGAGGGGAAACATGAAAAATTCCAGCCTCTTCCAAAGCGATTCCTTGATATTCAATTGTTTCTTCCTCTCTGTCGTCGTACTCCAGATAAGATGTGTTGTAACTGAAATTGCCATGGTGGGGGTGGGCTTGTGCGGAAGTGAAGTGTTGATTGATGCGATAGGGTGGGTGTCGATCGATTGTTGAACTATATTGTTGTCGATCGATTCCCTTTCTTCTGATTCCTCACTTAACTCGTAATTGCAGAAACATGTGGCCAAAAGTTTTGCATTATTTCACTATTCGATCAGGATAGCCTTGTTCTTATTTTTGACTGGTTCATAAAAAATATTTTGATCAATTAGAGATAGATACTCCATGTTTAACTTCTTATCACATATGGCTACCACAGTATCTATGAATGCTCTCCCAAGTATTAGAGAAGAGTTCCAATCTATCCTGATGTTCATCACATGAAAGTTTGTTGGGACCAATGTATTATTGATCTGCACTAGAACATCTTTTACCATCCCTCCTAAATTCACTCTTGAGCAGTCTACAATCGTAAAGGAATCATTGGAAGGTTCCACTTTTAGGTTTAGCTCCTCTGCCATCGACTTTGGTATAATGCTTACGGAAGCTCCAGTGTCACAAAGGGAGTTGTGGTATTTTTTTCCTATGATGAAGCATGGAACCACGAATTTTCCAGGATCACTTTTCTTCTTTAGACAGGTCCTCTGCTTCATCTTTTCCCTGAGGTGATTGAACATTATTTCTATATCATCATTTGTCTCCCTAGTTTCCCTGAAAAACATACACAATCTGTGAGTATAATAGGCTTCATCAAAAGAGATATCTAGAGGAATTTTAACAACTCATTTAGCAAAGATGCCTATCTCATTTTCATTGGCTTCTCTGTGTTGGTGTTTGGGGATCTTTTGTCTCCTTTTTGAATGTCCCTAATCTTCTATATCAGTATCCATAGCTTCAGATGTATCTGTATTTTGATATGAAATTGTCGTGGTTGGACGTACAAACAAGCTTGCATTTAGGTTCGGTAGCCGTACTGGATTTCTCTCCTGTCGATCGATTTTGTGTGTGTATTGTCGATCGATTCTTCCGTCCCCCTGTCAATCGATGTTACGGAGTCAATGTCGATCGATATTAATTGATTCACACGAAGCCACTGAGTCTGTGGGTTTCACCGTCGATCGATTCTTACCGGTTGGCATCGATCGATGCATATTAGTATTGCCGAGTGAAACCGAATTTTCCACACAAAAATTGCTATCTTGGGGCTTCTCTCTCTTGACTTCCTGCCAGAAATTATCATCAATCAAAGCATTGACATGGTGTCTTTGTCCAGCCTCAATTTTCTCCTTGATCAAGCTCTCATGCTTCTTGCATCACTTGATTCTCCAATTTCTTCACATGAGTGCTAAGGTTTTCGAACTTGGTGTTGAGGTTGAGGTACATGCCATCTATCTTCCCATTGAAATCCACAGTCATCTTCTTTCGTCCCTCAAAAATTCTATCAACCATCGCTTCAATCTTGCTTTCCTCACATTCTGGAGGAGGATTCTGATGGTAGGTAGATCCATAAGTCCTATTTTTGTTGAAAGGCTTTCGCTGCGAATTCTGATAAGAGTTACTCCTTTGACCAGTACCATAGGCATTCCTGTTGAAGCCTAAATTCCCTTCTCTGGAAACTATTCCCATCAATGTAGTTTAAATCTTCTTCATCAAACTCATCGTCTCAAGACTCAATTGCTTCCACGTCCGAAAAGGTAACTTGCTTCTTGAAAAATCTCTAAACACTATCCAGTTTTGCCTTAACTTCTTCAATATGCTCCTTGCTCACAGCTGGAGCTGATTTCCTTCTCTCAAAATCGGTGTTCTTGGTGCTATTGCTGGATGCCAGGTTTTCAATCAATCTTGTAGCTTCTTCAAGGCTTCTGGTGCTGAAGTTTCCCTCACTAGCTGTGTCTAAAGCCATATGATATTGTAATTCAATACCTCTGAAGAAAGTGCTAAGGAGCTGCACTTCGTTGAACCCATGATGTGGACAGTCTCTCTGGTAGGACTTGAATTTGATCCACAAGTTTCTCAAAGACTATGAATGTTCCTGTGAGAAAATATCAATCTTGCTCCTCAAATCCTCTACTCTTTCGTCTTCAAAGAAATTACGCAAGAAAGCGTTTTTGATGTCATTCCAAGATGTCAGGGATCCTGGTGGTAGTTGCTTAAGCCAATATGAAGCTTCTCCAGCAAGTGAGTACTTGAAGAGCTTACAGAAAAGGTAGTCCTCAGGGACTCCATTGGCTTTAATAGCAGTTACTAGATCCTCAATCGCTCCAGATGATCCATAGGGTGCTCATGTCGTAACCCATGGTAAGTGTCATCTGCTTCTCCTTCTGTATCAGGGATTACAACCCCCTGATCGTCTATCTTTTGACCTGTTGCATTACGCAGATGACCGCTGAGGTCATGCAAGTCTCCATTCTCATTCTGAACTACATTTATAGGTGAAACCATCTGAACTCGTCTGTTGTTGTCGATCGATGCGGATGAGAAGCCGTCAATCGATGTTAAGTGATCAATGTCGGTCAATGCTAGAGTTCTGATTCCGGTCGATGCTATCCGTAAAGAAGTGTTGATCGATGCTGAATGTACGCCATCGATCGATGCTTATCGTCTTTCTTTGCGGATTATACATTCGAATTTCTGCGGTTCTGAGAATAGTAATTTTTGTCCTTTATTACTCATGGTACTCTGTTGCATGCACCTGAAAGACAAAGGAAAAGAACATCAGTAACTTGAAAGTAAAACAAACCTAGACTAAACCCTAGAAATTAAATCTAATGGTGATCAATGTTCCTCGGCAATGGCGTCAAATTTGACATGTGGTATTGTTTACTGTTCTAGCAGGGTATATATATCCTAAACAATCCACTATCAAATTAATCCTTAATTCTAACAAACAAAATAATACTCTTTCCAAGAGAGATCAGGTGTAGTAGTTAGGGATCGAATTCACAGAGAACAATGGCACACAATAGATTTCTTATTCCTAAAGTTAAGCTAGGTGATTATATATATTGGTAACAAGTAATCAGTCTAAGGAAATATTCTTTATCAGAGAGTGTAGATGCAATATGGAAATATGTTAATAATGTAAATATGGAAGTACGCTAATAATGTAAATATGAAAATATACTAATAAACTAACTAGATGTAAATGTAAATATGCTAGATCTAGGGTTTCAGGCAAGTGAATTATAGAAGATACAAGTTAAGGGTATTTAATCATGGAATTCGATATCTATTGTAAAAGACACCAGCTCTCACTATGAGTCTTATCTATTAACTAAGTCCAATGTCTCAGCTCTCATTTGTTGACACGGAATGGCCATCGATCGATGGCAACGATCATGCATCGATCGATGGTTTCTTGAGTCATGCTTTATGACCTAATTCGATAAGTTCACTAGATTAACTCAATCAACTCTCGTTTGTTTCTAGCAACCTAGCTCAACAGAATGAACTCCGGTAGTAGACCATGCTCTCGCTTGCGCCTAACTATCCTATTATCAGGGTTCTAGTTACGTACTCTAGAACACAAGTAATAAAGACAATTCTATTAATATATCTAATAATGACCCTCACAATTCTATTGTTTGGCTAATCCATCATTACCATTGATAAACCATAAATTTAGTTGATAACTACTCAAACATAATTAAAGTAAAAAGAATAGTCTGAATATAATGCATAGCTAAAACACTGGGGTTCCAATATAAATCTTCCTAAGAATAATGTATACTATATTGTATTGTATTATATTCTATTGTATCTCCCCTTTTTCTCATACATAATGTATAAAGATAAATATAAAAACCCTAAAATCTTGGTCAAAACTAATCCAGGGGTAAATTTGTAATATTGTGTCTTGTCTCTAACTTGGGCTTGAAATTGGTTGTATGCGAAAAGGTCGATGTCAAGTGGTCAGCATCGATCAATCTTGGTCATATAACATAGGTCTACGTCATGATAGTGTCGTTGATCGACGACAATCTTGTACTTCGACTCTCTCATAGATCAGCTACGGATTAATGTCCTCTAAATGCTCCAAAAGCTCCAAGTATCTCTATATATCTCGAAAACATACCTGGACCTGTAAAGACCTTAAAACATAGCCTATACACACATAATAGACCCTAAATGAAGTCCATAACATGGCCTAAAACTGGTAATAAATAGTTTATATCAAGGAGAAAGTCATGTACTCTGCCTTAGTGGTCAGAGAGTGGTACAATAGACTGCAAATTTGCTTCCATGAAAATGTAATACCCCATACTTTGAAAACATAACCTATAATGATCTTCTTCTATCTAAATTTGTAGCAAAACCAGAATCACTGAACCTCGCCATTAATTACACAACTTGAACTTTAATTGATGTCTTAATTTTGAAAATATAACTTATAATTGATCTTCTTCTGTCTAAATTTGTAGCAAAATCAGAATCACTGAACCCCGCGATTAGTTACACAACTTAAACTATTAATGTCAAATTTTCATTTGATTCACCTCTCAAATACCTCATAATGCACTTTCACATATGTAAGAACATACATAACAAACATTATTACTTTTCAGTTTTAAAGTTGTTTAATGATGGATAAAACTTTGCTGGAATTACTGAAATAAAAATATAGAAATATGGTTGTGGCATTCCCATCTCTTTCTTTTTTTTTTCGACACCCATAAAGCGGATCAAGTGGTGATTGAGTCTGAGCCGTTTCAAAGTAATGCTCGGTCCGGCCGGGTCTGATCTACATGGGAAAGGATTATACTATTGATCCTAGCTTCCTTAGTCTTATCTCTGGAAATATGGGAAATGCTAAAACCTAGCAGTCCGTCTCGTATTAGGCTGAAAGATACTAGCTCAGGGGCAAAGGCCGACCAGTCAGTTGGGTTTGCAATCATATCCACCAGATTAGAACATTCTGTCTCGATATGCAGTAGTCACACTTAGCCCACATAAGCATGACATCGCCCACAAGAGTCCTTCCATCCAGCATGAAGGGCCGAAATGCTCTGGCGAAAACCTTGTAGGCCAAAGTGTTCAACATCCATATAGTCCCTATAGGTCCACCCTAGTCCACTAACCATACCATGGTTAATCTAAGAGGCATCAATTTGGCAAGTCCGGATCTGGGGTCCCACAAGGGTGATGGATAGAAGCTAGTTGATATATCATCTCGCTCTTCGTCATCTTTTAGATTTTGCCTCTCTCCCACATTTTGCTTCAATAGAAACTAGTTGGAGGGTCTCAACTGGAGATACTTTTTTCATTAAAAGTTTTATCATTTTTTGTGTCCAAATGTACGACAGAATTCATGGGAAGATTTCAATATCGGTTCCACATAGCCGACATCATTCTTCCTTTAGAAGAAAAAGTCCATGTTTTCATGTTATGCAAGTATATTCTTTTATTAATCATGCACTTATACTCCCTCTTTTCTGGAAAGAAGGGTTTTCTAGAGTCTTCGCACATACTAAAAATAATAAATATTTATAATTAAATTTATTGTTTATTTTACTATACATTTTTGAATAACTATCAGTCAATAGTATATAACCAGTTCCAATATTCTCAATGAATGTTTTCTAAAAGTATTCAATTTATCAACATTAATTACTAAAATTACCTAAAATTTTTATAAATATATCATTATGAAACAAAAAAAATCTAGAAGATATTTCTTTCGGGAATGGTGGAAGTATTATCTACTAGGCATGGACGTCCATGTCTTTGGACCGGGTTCGGTTGGTTTCTTTTGGGTCTGAGTCATGTAGGTCTTAGACATTTGAATACAACTTGGTATTTTGAAATTTTGGATTGCGGTCAGTTCTTTTTTCGTCCGGGTACTAGTGGGTCCATATCGAGTTTGGGTATCTAGGATCCGAAAAGACCTGAAGTACACAACCCCCCCCCTCCCCCCAAATCAAAATTAGTGTAAATCCTTCATATTTATTTATATTTTGCAAAATAAACAAATATAATCTATTAATAATTGAAATTAAAAAAAAAATCTAAATTAAGCTTCATATTAGTTTAAAATATTATAAAATAATAATGAAGATTGATAACAAAAAAAAACTAAATCGGAAACTAAAATATAGAAAATAGAACATATTAAATCATACTTTTGAATATTCATGTTTAGATATGATATGAAATAGTTTCTATCGAGTCGGGTCTATCTTGGTCAGTTCTTTTTGGGTCGGGATCTATTTGGAGCAGTTTTTTTAGTTATATTTTTTGGATAGAGATATTTTGAACTCAACTAGGTATAATAAATTTTCGATTCGGTTCGTTCAGATTTTTGGGTTCGGATAAAATGCCAGAAATATGTACAAGACGTCTTTGCTTTGGTTGTCGTTATAACTAATTATATATTTCATTTTACTATTATTTAAAAAGAACTATTGGTTGGAAACATAATAATGTTTTTTTTCATCGACAGAGTACGCACGAGTGCGGTGAGGTTTAGCTTGATAAATCAATAACAATAATTTGGGTTCAACGGTATTGCAACATAAACATACACACGTACAGAGCCATCTCAACCTCTATAGAGACCTTGTTTAAAAAATAAATTAAAAAAAGGTCTTTTTTAATAATATGAAAAAAACCTTCTCTTTGTAGATGCAACAGTTACATGAATAGTTAGTAAAATTCTATAAACAACAATAGCATTTGGAAAACAATTATGACGCCTCAAATAATTCAAATTATCAATAGGATAAATTATCTCTTTTGGCATAGGTTCTTTAAGTATTTTTAATTTATAAACAATTCATCTCCACTAACGTCAAAATTCTCACCTTTTTAAAAGCGTTTGCAAAACTACTACAAAAATTATTTAAAATCTTATCATCTAAAAAACTATTTTTCATGGTTAACTAAAATACAAAAAAATCTTTTCATACTCTTGATATTGTTTAAACCTTTTAGTAAGTGAAGTAATTTCTTGATCAACTATACATACAAAAATAATCAATCCTAAATACCTTTTTCACTAGATTTTGAAGCAATTGAAGGTGAACTTCATCAAAATTTATTTTCCTTTAAATAACAAGTTTTTGAGGAAATATTGGATCAATACTGTGGAAACCGAATTTCGAACTGTGGATTTTAGCGAACGGAGGGAAGCAAAGAAAACCCTACTTTCCTTGAGATCTGGATTCTCTGCGAGAGCCAACGACAAGTAATCGAATAAACGCAGAATATATGAAAAGATAACAAAATGAATTAAGAAAAACTTGATCTTTATTTTGAATTCTTGTAAGAGCATAGCGATTGTTACTAAAGATTATAAAAGATTTGGCCGCAAGATCTGTTAGCGAGTTTTCTAGTTCTAGCCACCTAAAACCTTAAACCTATTTGAGTCGCAGCTCAATAACAAAAGACGAAAAAGATAAGGTAATGGTTTTGATTGATTGCGGACTAGACCTTATGAAAGGCTTTCTACGTACCCATTTAGATGATCAAGCCGAACGTAGTTAAGTTTATATAGAGTTGAATAAGAGATCGAACTGCCTTTGCGAGTTCGTATAGTAGTCGAGTGCAAGACATAGAAACTAAGCATGCCGAGTATAATGCCTAAAATTTCTAAGTGCTAAGTTTTGTTCTGAGAATTTTCGTCTGTCTGTGTCCTTCTCACTTGATTCTCGTATATAGGTCTTCAATGTCGGTCATCTTTCCCTTTCTGCCACTGATTCGAGTTTATCGTTTTGCAGAAATATTCCTTATCTTCTTCTTTATCTCGGAACTTGACAATTATCTTCTTTTCCATTTATCTTCTGCGGATATCCGGTATACCTCACTATTGTTGGTCTCATTCTTTTCTAAAACCGTAAGGGGGCTTTTATCGCTTTTTAGACCCTTTCGGGTCGTTTTGCAATTAAGCGATTTTTACCATTTATGTCGTGGAAATCGTCCTTCGTATGGTTACATGATTTCTGTGTTTTACCACAGGCCAATTAACCTAATGTGCATGCTACCACAATCGAATGGTATATCGATGCAGCACTTTAGGATCGAATCCACAAGGAACTAATGATCTATAACACTAAGAATACACAAACTTTCCTAATCTAAGCAAATAAGAAGATTGATGATTGGTAACAAGCTAAAATCCTAGAATTATAACAAGGTGATCTCAAATTCAAACAAGAAATAAGTGCAAGAATCAAACTTTCAATCAAATATTAAGGATGGATCAATGGGCAAGATAATCGATATTGGGTGATCAAGATTCAATCTAGGATGCACAAACAAAACAATCAACAAGGCTATAGGTCTAGAACTCATAAAATAGACTAATCCAATTCCATGATAGAAATCCCTTTGTAATCAAGTACTAAACATCAAATGTCTTTGGCTTAATACTATCAAACAAGCATTATGGTTAAGTCTACTAACCATCTAGCAATCCTAACATCAAATGTCTTTGGTTATTCAAGCTAGAGCAACACTAAATTCATTCAAGCATTTTAACAAACACCTTTCGGGCATAAAATAGCTTAAGATCTAGATGAGAGTGATCAAGTCTAATCTAGCATTAAGAACACTTAGTAAGCATAAAATAATGTTAGTCAAGCAAGAGACATTCTAAATATCCACCTAATCACCTTAATCTACTTAACCCATGAATCACAAGTTCACTACTCAATACTTTTCATGAGAAACCTTAAACCCATATGAGATTCAAGGCAAATCATGTTAATGAGCAAGAAAAACACAATAAAAAATGAAGTACTTCCTTCCAATGATCAAAAGATTCAAGATTTTTTAGTTTAGACAAAGTTTTTGAGAGAAAAAGAGATCTCCCTAGGGTTTTAGGGTCTAAAACTATATATAGGAGTCCAAAAAACGAGTCGGATCAACCCAACAAACCCGGGTTGACCCATAAAAATTTGGGTATTTTTGCCTGTAGCGACCAGCTGTGGTCGCTACGCCTGGTCGCTACGGCATCCGCATTTCTCCTGTGGGTCTGTAGCGACCACGCCTGGTCGCTACACCCCCATTTTGCTCCAAACTTCACTTTCTTAGCCTCAATTGCCTCCAAACTCACCAATAAGCATTTCCAACACCTAACATAGACAAATGTAATGAAATGCAACCTAAATGCCTAAATGATATCCTATATGCTTAAAATGCATCAAAAGAGATGACCAAAACCATGCAAATATGTAAGATATCATTACACGATGCTGGCTCCGAAAATTAATAAACCAGTCGTATAGTCTAGATAACATTGGTATTTAAGTTAATCTTTATCGTTTTATACGATTGACTTGGAGTTTTACGAGAAAATAAGTCATTGTGATTTTTATCGTAAAACTTCAACGGAAACTCCAATCGAGACCAAATAAGAAACAGCCTGGTCAAGGTTCAAAGGACGGAGTGATAAAGAGGATACGGTATAGTCAACCATGGGCGACCAGCTGTTTGTATGCGTCATGGGTGACAAGACTTTGCAAAGAGTCTAGTCGCCCTTGGGCCACTAGACGTGGGGTGCGTCTAGTCGCCCATGGAAGACTAGACTTTGCCAAGAGTCTAGTCACCCATCGTTGTTTAAGATGAGAATATCTGATGGCTTTTGTTTAGAGGTCTCATAAACGCGCAAATATCGACGAAGTGACATGTTTTAGGATCTCGTATCGGTTAAATATCATGCCTTGAGATGTTTGAGACCAGCGTGCGGGGATTAGGGCAGGAACTAGACCTAATAATGGTTTATAGTTTGTAATGACTATTTCAGCTTACGTTACCCATAGAGTTTTCGACCTGATTCCGTCTAGATATTGAAGTCCGCAATAAGTTCACAGATTATATGACTTGCATTGGTTGGGAACCGAGGATCTATCCAAAGACAATTCTGAAGTTGTCTGGAAGTGCTAACCAAAATTTTGGATTTCTTTTATAGAGCACTATTATCCTTGTGTCGGATGTCTGAGAGCAATCTCTATGGGAGGAGATTGCTTAGTCTGTTTAGGACATTTAGAGTTTATTGTGATGAGGAACAAACATGATGGTAAGTGTTTACCGTTTGAGCCTTCGCGAAGGATGTGTATTGATTAACCAAAGGTGATAAAAACGAGAAAGATTATGGAATCCTAATGAGATGATCAACTCAGAAAGACAAACACAGATGAATAAATACTAGTTCTTGTCTCAATTTTTTGGTGATTGTGAATGTCCCCTCGTCTTCCTAGGTCTTATCCTCTTATAGAGAACTTCTTTCCATATTTCCACCAAGTTAGCGTACCCCGTGACCACCTCTTAGTCAACTGGGTCGAGTTCAATTTACTTGATGGGCTTTGTTAGAGGGCTGCAATTGCAACGACCTTGATTTCTTTTATTTCTGTCCGGCCAATTTTTTTTTTTAAACTTAAGTTCAATTCTCATTTTAACTTAGTCACACATTGGAAGTTTAGAAAACCTAACTCCCTTACCTTTCCCTATATAACAATTAACAAGGTTCATCTTTCTCTTTATTCTATTCAAGCAAAAGTTGTGCTTTCATCGATGAGTTGTTGTTGAATTATCCAACGACCTGTCACTAGTGATTTTTATTGACGAGACTGCCGATCTAGTTTCCAGCGGGTATCCGACATGTTTTTCAGTAAGTTTTTCACCTCATAACTCTGTTTTAGGAAACTTCTATTTAGGAAATTAAGTTTCAATTTTCAGAAAGTGTCTATTTTAGGAAATTTTTTATTTTTAGGAAACTTTATTTCCAGAGACTTCAAGCATAGACCATTAGTTCTCTTGTTGTAATTGTCTAAATCTTCCGTTGATCATTCTAGTCATTGGAAACGGTAAGGCCTATTCCCTTTAGTCACGTGCTAATTTAGTATTGTTATTATGGAAGGTCAAGGCTCGAAACTTATTTCCTCTCTTTGAATCGAGTCTAATTGAAGTCTTCTTTTTTTATTATTGTTTTTTTAGTTGTAAATTAGGAAATTAGAGCAGTCAAATGTTCATTGTATTTAATGATGTTAAAGATTTTATATATATGTATATGTATATTGAGTGATGTTAACGGTATGCGGGGTGGGAGAGTAGCTATCTACTATCGGCGTATTGATTGTCATTGTCTAGCGCACTATGCATATTGTTTTCTCTCTGAGATGTATTAGGAACCGTGTTGATTTCATGTTAGAACTAGGTTTCCATGGTCGGAGTTGTATAATTGAGTTAGTGATTGTGTGTATTGCATCCCAAAATCTTGCTCCACTATTACACACTCATATTTCTTCTCCTTGTAGTTGAGCATGACCAGTAGTTGGATATTTTGACGGTTTGGTGTCTTGGAATGATCATGATTGTATTTGAGCAACACTATTTTGCATCAACCCAAATCGTAATCACTAGTTTTCCCCACATTGGTATTGGGTCATAAACCAACCATTTCATCTAAGAATGTTGGATGTGCGATATACATTCCAGTTGCTCCACCAAAGAGCTTTAATTAAGATGAGTTTTCAAATGAGGTTGGAAATATATGTTGGATATGAATTTCTACTGATACTTAAGAATCTAGAGCCATTCATGAAGAAAATAAGTAAGGCTCGATATGAATGTTAAAAGTGAAATGGTATTTCCAACATAAAGGGAGAAAATAAACAGCTGGAAAATAAAATAAATTGATATGAATTATTATTGATCTTCAGACTAAAGAGAATGTCAAATAGAAGTCCAAAAAATAATTCAATTATAGAGCTGAGTAAAGCAGTTGTCAGACACATTTACTGACCCAAATAAATAAAGTGATCAAGTCATTAATACCAGTTGTAAATGCTCCAATAAGAATTTATATTCTAGAAGAACAATATCAAACTACTAGTCACACCCGCAGCGTGATAAACATATTGGTTCCTAAGATAAGAATCCTCGTAAATAAAAACGAGCATATATTGATAATGGTCAAAACAAGGAAATATTTTTTTTGAATGATCTCCAGAAGAGATGTTAAATATGACTGAAAGAAATTCAGGTACATGAGGCAATGAAGAGATTTCAATAAGTTTTTTCATGTATGAAATAGAATGGAACCGATAAGCAAACTGACGTTAATGATACTTTTGCATTCAAAGTAGCAGTTGATATGATAAATGAGAAAAAAGTTAATGAAACAAAGTCTATTGAAAAGTGTATACAAAGAAATAAGAAAGATATGATAGACAAAGATATAAACTCTCATGAAAGAGAGAAATATATTGACTAGTAGTCCATACACCAAAATTTGTAAAACAAGTGGGATATAAATGAGTTGTTGCATCAAAGAAAGATCAATATGAAATTGATCGTGAAGAGATATAGTTTAATGTGGTAGATGCAACTAGTTTCAAGTTCCTTATCAGTATGGCAATAAAGGAAGAACTTGAATTATATGACTCATTGAAAAGTAATAATCCCTAAAAGATGAAATCTATGAAAGATTGATGATAAAATAATCATGTTCCCGGGAACTCTAGCTATTCGATTGAAATATGTTATGGGATATATGAAATATTAGAAATTAATCAATACACAATTAGTATTTAATCAAAGATTATAGATCAATAAAATCATTGATTTGAATATAATCAAAACTCCTGAAGAGTTATAGAAAATGGTATTTTGAAAAAAAAATGTATGTATTTCAAACTGAAGATCTAAAAATGAGATGTTATCTTAAAAAATCTCTAAAGAGTTTTATATTAAGATACTCATATATGTGTCGTTTGAAGTACCATATTTAAAGTGTTATTTGAGCAAAGTTACTAATCTTTTATATGATTGAAATATGTGATTTTATATGACACCAAAGAAAGTCATAAAAGTAACTTTATAATAAGAACTGAATAACTCGTAAATGATTAGACAAGCGTACGTAAAGATATTTGACTTGAATTCCAAATAGACCAAGAGATTGTTGTCTATGTCAAAATAAAATTATGGACCATAAGTATAAAGACCTATAAAGAGTTTATTCTACTTAAGTTCAATTACCAAAAGAGATATATTTGACTGGAATGCACATCCTGAAGATATTTCTTCAAGGGAAGAAATGTGATAATGTGTGTGGTTTTACTTTTTTTCCTTAACATTGTTTTATCTCACTGGGTTTTTCATTGATAAGGTTTTAACGAGGTAACAAAGAACACACAAATGATATACATTCAAAGAGAATGTTACAATTTCATAGATGAAAGTCTATCACTGTTCTAAAGCTTTTGAGATAGAGAAATTGCAAGAAAATGATCAAATCATACAAGATGCAATCATTATCGAAGAATGGCAATATCAGTATCTTACATGTTCGTCCAAGTTATGGTTTGGCTGGCTTATTCACCATTGTGTTACTCAGTGCTACTTTCAAGAAGTTAGTTCACCTTATCACATTGCGTCATCTCATAGATCTCGACCTATGTACACATGAGGGGAAGTCATTATGTGTTGCACTCTTTTTCCCTTAACCATGAGTTTTCCTATTGAGTTTTTCTGCTAAGGTTTTTAACGAGGTAGCATCTACGGCGTTTTGAAAATACTTTGATATAATAGACATCAAGGAAAACACTACAAGAAAGCAGAGACTTAACAATGAAATTTAACTTGCCCATGCTTCATACAACCGGGCAAAACCCCCACGCCAGAGTTCGTCTACGAGTTGTAAGTTTTATTAATTTTATGTTTATTTTTTATTTTTCTTTATTTTTATTATCTTATATAAGAATTATAAACTTACATTTTATATACTTTTGTAGGCTAAGAAGACCGGAGTGATGCCATCTTTGAGTGATCTATTCAAGATCACTCACCAAAAAGCGAGCGGGGCTTTTGTAGATCCACGGTCGGAGAAGCTCTTTCATGACGTGGCTGCTCGGATTGAAGAGCGCGAGACGCAGCTAACCCAACAGTCTACTGATGGACAGCCCGTCAAATTGTCTACACCTGAGGTGGACAAGATTTTCGAAGAGGTAAATTTTAGAAATAATCTAATATTTTTAATTTTTAATTTTATAATTTGAAGTAAAGTATTTCATTTCTAATTTTATAAATATTTGTTTTATAAGGTCGCTCCACGGAAGAAGGGGCGAACAATGGGAATAGGATCCGTCAATGACGTTCCAAAGGAGACTTCGTTTTACTCGTCGAGCCGGGATGATGAGAATGCTCGGTTGAAGGCTCAGGTGGACGATCGACAGTTTCGTTTGCAGTCTCTGGAGGATCTTCTCGACGTTATGGCGGTTGGAAACCCTGTTCTACAAAGGTCATTGGAGGAGAGACATCGCAATCTCAGCGGACAAGCGCCTCATGTAGATGAGCCTCGAGACGCTACGGAAGGGAACGAGACCTCCAACAACTACTTCGACAATGTCCAGCTTTAGTGTTTTTTTTTAAAAAAATATTTTCATATTGTATTATAAATTTAACTATTATTTTATAACTTTTATATATATTCAGTTTTTTATATTTAAAATAATTATAATTTTTAAATGTTTTAAAATAATTTTAATTTATATATTTTTTTTATATATATTATTTTACTAAAATTTCCATTTAAAATCCTCGTAAATTTTACAAGGAAATTACAAGTAGGTACTTGTAAAGTCCTCGTAAATTTTACAAGTACTTTACATGGAATTCCTTGTTCATTCCTCGTAACACATTACGACAACTTAACGAGTTAGGACATGTAAATTCGTCATAAACTATACAAGCTTTTAGGGGGTATTTTACTAGAAAATTTTACAAGGCGTTTACGAGTCCTATTTACTAGGCAATTACGACGAACCTTTCCCTTCTCGTTTACGAAGAAAAAGGTTTGTTGTAAACTTTTCAACGACATTACAACGAATCGTGCATTACGACGAGCGTTTTACAAGGAAGCATGATTCATAGTTATTTCGTCGTAATCTTCCCATTACGACGAAATAACTAGAAAATGTGCCCTCGTAATAGGGTTGTTTTCTTGTAGTGGAAGTGTTATGAATATATTAGTGATGTCTATTATAAAATGTTCTAGATTTATTTGATTCCCAAGTTTATTTATTCTCCAAGTTCTACTTGGTCTCCAAGCTATTGTAATCATATAAATGATCTCTTTATTCATGAATAAGACACCAATTTCTCTCTTCTCTTCTTTATTTACAACATATTCGATTAATCTTTAGCTTTTTTTTGACTAATTTCGTTTTGCAATACCAAGTTTCCATCTCTTTGTTATGTTCCCTTTTAATATTATTTTACCTATCGTGGTAAAGAAGTATTCTAGAAGAACTTCGAAGAAGAAATTTCCTTGTCTTTCCGAGTAAAGGTTCATATTTCCTTTTCCTTGTTTTTTTACCTAGAGTTATTATTAGTTTCATGATCTTCTTGCCTTCGGAACCATTGAAGTTTTATTGGGGTTTTACTCGGAATTTGAAATTCCTGTTAAGTGGGAAATAATTGTAACGATCCTGATTTTTCATGGATCAATTTTTAATTTAATTTAATTTAAGCTTATTTTTCAATTTTAAATTTTTCTCACATCGGAAGTTTAGAAAACCTATATCCTTTTCATTACTCTATATAATAAGTTTTTCTCACACATAGTGCTTTGCGTGTGACAAGTGAAAGGTTCTAATTTAGAGAAAGTTTCTATTTCATGAAAATTTCTATTTTAGGACAGTTTATATTTTTGAAAAGTTTATATTTTGTAACATCTTGGTTTGTAGTGTATCTTGAAAACCTTAGATGAACTGATTTGGCTACCTCTTTCACCAAATTTCACTTGTCTTTTCGGTCTCACATCCAGAAAGAACTCCAGGGTTAAGCGTGTTTGAGCTATGATCTAATGAGGTGATTCAAAATATCGTGTGAGTGAAACCAAATCACATGAAAAAAGATTATGTGGTTATTACATAGTCAATAAACAAGAATTTCAAATCTTTGAAAAATTAAAATCCACTCATCGCATGGAATGTAGCCCACATGTCGAGAGGCCAAGGGTGAGAAACCTATTTACTATGGGCGGTCGGGGTGTTACAAGTGGTATCAAAACAAAAGAAAAAATAGTGTGGAGTGATGGGTGGGCTCACACTCATGGGTAACGACATTGGGACGCAACGAGAATGTTGCGTTATATTAGAGGGGGTGAATTGAAAAATTCCGATATATGTTATATGTTCAAAGACTTAAGAAAATTAATTTGGCTACCTTTTTCATCAAAGTCACTTACCTTTTAGTTTACACATGGCTAAGCGTGCTTGAGTTGGAGTATTGGAAAAAGTGTCAAAATGAGTTATATCTCACGAGTTGTCTTAGCTCAGCTCGATTTTTCATGTGCATAAACTCTATTTTTAGACTCATTTAATAAATGATATTTATGATCAAGCTTAAATTAGAACACGAGTTATATGAAATATCTTTAATATACATGAGCTGAGCTTGATTGTTTTCATATTTAATATATTTATATGGATGACTTCTATTTTACTTAGGTAAGAAAAATAGTTTCTAAATTAATCATATTTATCTTCTAAAATTAAAATGTAAAACCAAAATTTTTACATATATATAAAATGAAAAAGAATACTGATATCAAATATCAATCCTTATATCATCTTTAGAATTAAAATGTAAAACAAAATATTCTTAAAATTCTCATGCAAAATAAATATCTTTATGATTTGAACCGATGATGACTTTGAAAATGAAGCATCTCAAGACTCATATGGGGACTAGATTTTTGATCTCTGATTTAGCTTTGATTTAATTTATTATTAGGTGTTGGTTTTATTCAATATTTAAAATTAATGTTTTATTTTTTTCCTACTTAAATTTTAAATTATATTATCTAAATTATTTCATTCAATATTTTTATCATTTAATTTTTTTCATAATTTATTTTTTTATATTTGATCAAGAGTTACCTCGTTTAACTCATGGTCTAGATGATCTAGTTCGCGTGTACATATTAAAACTCAAATGATAAATGAGCTGAGCTGAACTAGCTCATGAAATATTTGAGCTCACCATGAGTTGAGCTGTGTTGAGCGAGATAGCTCTTTTTGATGGGTAACATATCGGAAAGTGATTTACAATATTATGCGAATGAAGCCAAATCACATGGAAAAATCATGTGGTGATTGCAAAGTCTGTAAAACGAATTTCAAACCTTTGGAAAATTAAAACACCGCTCAAGCCGAAAAATCAAATTTGGAAGGCCCATTAACCATAGACGGTCGAGCGATACAGTAATCCATCTCCAACACTCAAGTAATCTAGTAAATTTCTCACAAAGCCTAGTTTACATGAAATTCAAGAAACGAGTTCGTGATTCAACTCAAAAGTGGATACTTTTCTTTTGTTTGGTTTGAGGTAGGATACGTTGATGAGATATACATTGGATTACATCCTCAAAGTGGGTTTTCGTATGAAGTTAAATTGATTGGATGGGTTTAGCAAAGAAGGGGAAGTGGGTTTTCGCTAACAGATCTTGCGGCCAAATCTTTTACAATCTTTAGTAACAATCGCTATGCTCTTACAAGAATTCGAAATAAAGATCAAACTTTTCTTAATTCATTTTGTTATCTTTTCATATATTTTTCGTTTATTCAATTACTTGTCGTTGGTTCTCGCAGAGAATCCGGATCTCAAGGAAAGTAGGGTTTTCTTTGCTTCCCTCCGTTCGCTAAAATCCACATTTTAATATTCGGTTTCCACAGTATTGATCCAATATTTCCTCAAAAACGTGTTATTTAAAGGAAAATAAATTTTGATGAAGTTCACCTTCAATTGCTTCAAAATCTAGTGAGGAAGTATTTAGGATTGATTATTTTTGTATGTATAGTTGATCAAGCAGTTACTTCACTTACTAAAAGGTTTAAACAATATCAAGAGTATGAAAAGATTTTTTGTATTTTATTTAACCTTGAAAAATAGTTTTTTAGATGATAAGACTTTAAATAATTTTTGTAGTAGTTTTGAAATGCTTTTAAAAAGGTGAGAATTTTGATGTTAGTGGCGATGAATTGTTTATAAAATGAAAAATACTTAAAGAACCTATGCCAAAAGAGATAATTTATCCTATTGATAATTTGAATTATTTGAGGCGTGATAATTGTTTTCCAAATGCTATTGTTGTTTATAAAATTTTACTAATTATTCATGTAACTGTTACATCTAGAAAGAGAAGGTTTTTTCATATTATTAAAAAAGACCTTGTTTTTTTATTTTATTTTTTAACATGATCTCTATAGAGGTTGATATGGCCCTGTACGTGTGTAAGTTTATGTTGCAATACCGTTGAACCCAAATTATTGTTATTGATTTATCAAGCTAAACCTCACCACACTCGTGCGTACTCTGTCGATGAAAAAAAACATTATTATGTTTCCAACCAATAGTTCTTTTTAAATAATAGTAAAAATGAATATATATATATATATATATATAATTAGTTATAACGACAACCAAAGCAAAGACGTCCTGTACATATTTCTAGCATTTTATCCGAACCCAAAAATCTGAACGGAACCGAATCGAAAATTTATTATACCTAGTTGAGTTCACAATATCTCTATCCAAAAAATAGAACTAAAAAACTGATCCAAATAGATCCGGACCCAAAACGAACTGACTCAGATAGACCCGACCCGATAGAAATTATTTCATATCCGATCTAAACATGAATATTCAAAAGTATGATTTAATATGTTCTATTTTCTATATTTTAGTTTCCGATTTAGTTTTTTTTTGTTACCAATCTTCATTATTATTTTATAATATTTTAAACTAATATGAAGCTTAATTTAGATTTTTTTTCTAATTTCAATTATTAATAGATTATATTTGTTTATTTTGCAAAATATAAATAAATATGAAGGATTTACACTAATTTTGATTTGGGGGGGGGGGGGGGGGGGGGGGGTTGTGTACTTCAGATCTTTTCGGATCCTAGATACCCAAACTCGATATGGACCCACTAGTACCCGGACGAAAAAAGAACTGACCGCAATCCAAAATTTCAAAATACCAAGTTGTATTCAAATGTCTAAGACCTACATGACTCAGACCCGAAAGAAACCAACTGAACCCGGTCCAAAGACATGGACGCCCATGCCTAGTAGATAATACTTCCTCCATTTCCGAAAGAAATATTTTCTAGATTTTTTTTGTTTCATAATGATATATTTATAAAGAATTTAGGTAATTTAGTAATTAATGTTGATAAATTGAATACTTTTAAAAAACATTCATTGAGAATATTGGAACTGGTTATATACTATTGACTGATAGTTATTAGAAAATGTATAGTAAAATAAACAATAAATTTAACAATAAATATTTATTATTTTTAGTATAAGTGAAGACTCTAGAAAACCCTTCTTTCCTGAAAAGAGGGAGTATAAGTGCATGATTAATAAAAGAATATACTTGCATAACATGAAAACATGGACTTCCTCTTCTGGAGGAAGAAGGATGTCGGCTATGTGGAACCAATATTGAAATCTTCCCATGAATTCTGTCGTACATTTGGATGACAAAAAATGATAAAACTTTTAATGAAAAAAGTATCTCCAGTTGAGACCCTCCAACTAGTTTCTATTGAAGCAAAATATGGGAGAGAGGCAAAATCTAAAAGATGACGAAGAGCGAGATGATATATCAACTAGCTTCTATCCATCACCCTTGTAGGACCCCAGATCCCCATTTGCCAAATTGATGCCTCTTGGATTAACCATGGTATGGTTAGTGGACTAGGGTGGACCTATAGGGACTATATGGATGTTGAACACTTTGGCCTACAAGGTTTTCGCCAGAGCATTTCGGCCCTTCATGCTGAATGGAAAGACTCTTGTGGGCAATGTCATGCATTTGTGGGCTAAGTGTGACTACATTGCATATCGAGACAGACTGTTCTAATCTGGTGGATATGATTGCAAACCCAACTGACTGGTCGACCTTTGCCCCTGAGCTAGTATCTTTCAGCTTACTACGAGATGGACTGCTAGGTTTTAGCATTTCCCATATTTCCAGAGATAAGACTAAGGAAGCTAGGATCAATGGTATAATCCTTTCCCATGTTGATCAGACCCGGCCGGACCGAGCATTACTTTGAAACGGCTCAGACTCAACCACCACTTGATCCGCTTTATGGGTGTCGAAAAAAAAAAGAAAAAAAAAGAAAGAGATGGCAATGCCACAACCATATTTCTATATTTTTATTTCAGTAATTCCAGCAAAGTTTTATCCATCATTAAACAACTTTAAAACTGAAAAGTAATAATGTTTGTTATGTATGTTCTTACATATCTGAAAGTTCATTATGAGGTATTTGAGAGGTGAATCAAATGAAAATTTGACATTAATAGTTTAAGTTGTGTAATTAATCACGGGGTTCAGTGATTCTGATTTTGCTACAAATTTAGACAAAAGAAGATCAATTATAAGTTATATTTTCAAAATTTGACATCAATTAAAGTTCAAGTTGTGTAATTAATCGCGGGGTTCAGTGATTCTGGTTTTGCTACAAATTTAGATAGAAGAAGATCATTATAAGTTATTTTTTCAAAGTATGGGGTATTACATTTTCATGGAGGAAAATTTGCAGTCTATTGTACCCTCTCTGACCACTAAGGCAGAGTACATGACATTCTCCTTGATATAAGCTATTTATTACCAGTTTTAGGCCATGTTATGGACTTCATTTAGGGTCTATTATGTGTGTATAGGCTATGTTTTAAGGTCTTTACAGGTCAAGGTATGTTTTGGAGATATATGAAGATACTTGGAGCTTTTGGAGCATTTAGAGGAGATTAATCCGTAGGTGATCTATGAGAGAGTCGAAGTACAAGATTGTCGTCGATCACCGACACTATCATGACGTAGACCGATGTTATATGACCAAGATCGATCAATGCTGACCACTTGGCATCGATCGATGATCAATTCGCATACAGTCGATTTGAAGCCCAAGTTAGAGACAAGACACAATATTACAAATTTACCCTGGATGAGTTTTGACCTAGATTTTAGGGTTTTTATATTTATTTTTATACATTATGTATGAGAAAAAAGGGAGATACAATAGAATATAATACAATACAATATAGTATACATTATTCTTAGGGAGATTTATATTGAAACTCCAGTGTTTTATCTATGCATTATATTCAGACTATTCTTTTTACTTTAATTATGTTTGAGTAATTATCAACTAAATTTATGGTTTATTAATGGTAATGATGAATTAGCCAAACAATAGAATTGTGACGGTCATTATTAGATATATTAATAGAATTGTGTTTATTACTTGTGTTCTAGAGTAGGTAACTAGAACCCTCGTAAAAGGATAGTTAGGCGCAAGCGAGAGCATGGTCTACTACCGGAGTTCATTCTGTTTAGCTAGGTTGCTAGAAACAAACGAGAGTTGATTGAGTTAATCTAGTGAACTTATCGAATTAGGTCATAGAGCTTGACTCAAGAAACCATCGATCGACGCAAGATCGTTGCCATAGATCGATGGCCATTCTGTGTCAACAAGTGAGAGCTGAGACATTGGACTTAGTTAATAGATAAGACTCGCAGTGAGAGATGGTGTCTTTTACAATAGATATTGAGTTCCATGATTAAATACCCTTAACTTCTATCTTCTATAATCCACTTACCTGACACCCTAGATCTAGCATATTTACATTTACATCTAGTTAGTTTATTAGCATATTTCCATATTTACATTATTAGCATATGGAATTACATTATTAGCATATTTCCATATTGCATCTACACTCTCTGATAAAGAATATTTCCTTAGACTGATTACTTGTTACCAATATATATATATATATATATATATATATATATATATATATATATAATCACCTAGCTTAACTTTAGGAATAAAAAATCTATTGTGTGTCATTGTTCTCTGTGGATTCGATCCCTAACTACTACACCTGATCTCTCTTGGCAAGAGTATTATTTTGTATGTTAGAATTAAGGGTTAATTTGATAGTTGATTGTTTAGGATATTTATCCCCTGCTAGAACAGTAAACAACACCAAATGTCAAATTTGATGCCATTGCCGAGGAACATTGATAACCATTACATTTCATTTCTAGGGTTTAGTCTAGGTTTGTTTTACTTTCAAGTTACTGATTTTCTTTTCTTTTGTCTTTTAGGTGCATGCAAAAGAGTACCATGAGTAATAAAGGACAAGAATTACTATTATCAGAACCGCAGAAACTCGAACGTACAATCCGCAAAGAAAGATGATAAGCATCGATCGATGGCGTACACTAAGCATCGATCGAGACTTCTTTACTGATAGCATCGACCGGAATAAGAACTCTAGCATTGACCGACATTGATCACTTAGCATTGATCGACGGCTTCTCATCCACATCGATCAACGACAGCAGACGAGTTCAGATGGTTTTGCCTATAATTGTGGTTCAGAATGAGAATGGAGACTTGCATGACCTCAGCGGTCATCTGCGTAATGCAACAGGTCAAAAGATAGACGATCAGGGGGTTATAATCCCTGATACAGAAGCAGAAGCAGATGCTGCAATAGCTCAACCCAAAGCTAACGCCCAAGCTGCTCAACGAACGCTGGCTGACTACAAATACCCGAACCCGACCCGAAGTACAAAAATACCTGAACGGGTTCTATACCTCTATACCGAAATATCTGAAAATCTGAAATACCCGATCCAAACCCAAACGGATATCCGAACGCCACCCCTATTTGGTATCCTTGTCAAAAAAATTCTAAAATTCTAAACGATCTATTTAATAAATGGAAATCGGTAGAAAATGAGAAATGAACAAAGAAAAGGAAATCGGTGCAAAAAGTAAAGTTGGAAATAAAAGAAAAATATCAAAAAAAGAAAGAAAAGTGTATAAAGAAAAAAGTCGATTTCAACCTTATATAAACAAGGAGAATCATCACGACAGCTTTCTACCCAAAGCCGAGAACTCTTCTTATTAACCAGGTTCTAACTTCAATACAGAGACTCTCGTAAACCCACCATCGAAATCGTGTTATGGTGTGAAGTACCCTGGTGAAGAATTTTTCTAGAGGGTTTTTATTTATTTGCCAGGCTCTTGAAGACTTGCATGTTGAGATGACAATGTGACCTTGACACAAGAATACAGAGATGCATATGATGATGATGTTCTCTGCGACATTTTTATCATAGGTTTTAATACAGTCATCTATTTATCGATGTTTATCAATTCCCAAAGGATGCTTAATTGCTTATCGTATTGGCAGTATATTCTCCGATCGTTCATCTTTAGGAATATCGTTGCATTAGTGAGTGTACACAGAAAATGCGTGGTTGTATTAAAATATTGAAGTTGTAAAACTTTGTTTAGAAGAAAAAGTTTGAAAAAGTTGAACATGTAAAGTTACAAAATCTCAAATATTTTGAAAGGAAAAAAAAAACAAATATTCCTCATGATAAACAGCCTCCAGTTTCCTAATTATCATCTCGCACTTCAAAAGGGAAATACAACAATACACAAACTTGGGCTGTCGTGAAAACCTACAAGTAGATTAAAGAAATCAAAGATTACTTGATGAAGTCTTGAAAATTGTTTGAACCAAGTTTAGTTGGATAGAAAAAAAAAACTCGTCTTTGGGTTATTACAAAGGCGTTTACTAGATCGGGAAGCTGTTTTCCGGTTTACATATAAAGAAATAAACTGTGGAAACAAACCGGTGTCCAAAGGACTGGCCGGGAAAGTATAAGTTGGCAGAACACAAGATGACTGAAACCCTAATTCTAGCCATCAAGTGTGTATGTGTATGTTTGGATCCCCTTTTTGTTGTCTCCTCGTTCCTTTATATAGGCGTTTGCATCCCTGTCGCTCTACACTGGTTTGCCCAAATGGGCTTTAACTCGTCGGGCCGATTGATTGGGCAGACGAGTAAACTATTGAGCCAAGTGCTTCAAGTCAGTTTAATGTATCGGCTAAAATCAGTCCTTTGTTCGCTAAAAACAATTTCGAGCCGAGCTGATGTACTCGCTTTAGGCTCTATTAGCCGAGCCGACACTCTGATTTTAACGGGCCAGGCCTTCTTTCTCACGGGATTTGGGGGGATGTGGCGATCAGTCAGTTCATGAACGGTTCTTTTTGCATCGCGGTACTTTTTGCATTGTGGTTTCTTTGATGGTGTTGGCCGCTGAAATCGACGTATCATTGAGCGCCCAGGCTTTCAAAGAGTTAACCTTCATAAAACCGGAGCCAGAGGGCTTGTACTCGGTGAAGATGCGTTCGAACTACAGCATAATCACTGGCCACCCGAACAAGACACCCAACTGCCATTACTATTATATTTTCGTCAAGTCGTATGAATCATCGTTGGAAGAACCGCCAAAAAACAATTTTCGAGTTCTTTTGGAATTGGCGCATCGGTATCTCGTTTTTTTTACTGATTGTCTTCTTATTTTGATTCTGATCATTTATTTTTGTCGCGTAGTTAATCATCTGAATACGATTGATTACCCATGAGGCTTTTTCGATACTTCCCAAGCCTTGGCAGCACTCAGCCACCAACGTTGCCCTGACATTAGTTGCAAGAGTGTTCGCTGGGCCTTAGAGCGCATCTCAAGACATAAGTACGCTCTTTTATCTGCTTTCGCCTTAGTCTCCTTCTTTTGGTTTCTGAAATTAAATTGTTCCTTGTTTTCGGTCGATGACTATAAGAAGGAGGAGGAGGAGGAGGAGCGTCGATTTCCAGGAAACCGAAAATTCAAAAGGTAGATGCTGGCGATATGGATGAAGTCGCCCCGTTCGATGGTTCGATTTTGCAGGTCGTCCGACAAACTGTCGGGTTTGGGGACTGCTCTTTCCCAAAATTAGACTTCTCTGATCGCGTCGAATTCTCTTATGACAGGGATACTCCACTCGTTTACGATGGCGCCTGATGTGCTGAGTTGGTTAGTCAAATCAGGAGCGGACCGATTGAAATTCCGGCTGTCGACAATTTGGTGTTTAAAGACACTACATCGATGCTGTTCGGACCAAGTTTTGGTAAGTAATCGTAATTTTATTTGTTCCCCTTTTTTTGTATGTCTTGCGGCTTCTCGGTACTAAGCAATTTTTCTCTTTCATGCAGAGTGATGGCAGCATGGATTTTCATGTGGAGAAGTATGACACGGAGTTGAAAAAGATGATCGTCTAGTTGGGAAAGTCTGAGAAACGAGTTGAGTCTAGGAACAAGCACATCACTCGTATGAATAGGAGTTGAAGATCGCTTCTTAGAAGGCCATCGAGGAAGGAATCATGCGATAAGGCGGATAAAATCTCATAAGAAGAGGGCTGATGATCTTGAAGTTAGGCTAGGAAATGTTTGGGCGGCAATGGAAACGCTTCAGCGAGAAAGTCCGTCCTGGAGCAGGAGAAAGCCGACTTGTAGTGGGACATGGCTGCCACCTCCCTAAGACATGTAAGGGAGATCACTCGGTTAAAGGATTCACGGAGCTTCGAGGTCATCCACGAGAGAGTCAGGGTGCAGATAGCTATGATCACGAAATGTTACCGTCACTTTTACAACATTCACGATTGGGAAGCTCATCACGACTCCTACGATACGGCATGCTGCCTATATAGACAGACGTTCGAGAAGAGGAAATGTCTCAAAATGCTTAAGAAGAAACGCTCTAATATTCCCCTAGCAACAATCGACACGTTCGCCGCACAGGAGAGCCATTTCGAACAAGAAGCCTCCCAGCTAGATGTTGGTGAGATTCTGGAAGTCGACCTCTCCTTTTCCCCACTCGTTCTCTAATCTAAATGAGCACATTCTGGTGTGGATTGACCCGTACGGTTCCATTGCTAATCTAATTGATCCGGGGGCTGCTTCCAACCTCCAAACTCTGAGCAATTCTCTTGGAGATCCGTCGGGTAAATGGCCAGAGGGGCTATCACCTAATATCAAGGAGACATCCGTCATTGAGCCGCAGGCCGACAGCAAGAATCCAACTCTGGGTTTAACAGGTAAGCAACCTGGTACAGGTGCTGAAGGTCCGTTTGAGGTTTCTGACGCTCCGATTGAGGACAGGATGAAGAGGGTTAAGACAAGGAATAGCCAGAGCCAAAACCTGTTGAAAAGGAAAGAGACTGGGGCTAGAAGCTTCCAGAACTGGAGTCGGCGGGGCTGAACGGATACTGCTCATTGAAGGACAGGATGAGGAAAATCTGAATGCGGATCCAGTGGAACTGATGATGGACGGTGTAATAACCCTCTCGAAGGGGTAAAATTATCGAGATCAACAAAGTTGAAATTTGGAGCCAAACTTTTGGGAATCAAAGAATGATGAGAAATGTTAAGTTTGGGTCAAATAAAACTTAACATGGTTCAGATAAAATGGAAGAGTGGTCAAGCATCAACCTGGTGGTCGAGTCGCGAGCAATAAGGATCGATCGAGAAATTTTGAAATAAGAGGTGGTCGAAGAATTGATAGTGAGTGAACCATGACATTTTGGAAGCACGACTTTTTAGAAAATGAGTTAGATTGATCAAAAGGATGTTTTGGAAGCATCACGTTTTGGAAGCACGACTTTTTAGAAGCACGACGTTTTAGAAGCACGACGTTTCTTTAGCACGAAGTTTTCAGAAAAAACTTCTTATCACTAAAATATTATTTCAGAGACAAAATAATTCAGAAGCAGGATGGGAAGTAAGCAGGACGGAAGTACGCACGACGGGGTAGAAGCACGACGAGAAAACCCAAATTTCGGTATTATGGAATTTCTCGGGGGAAGCCGGAGGCTTGTGAAGCTCTCTTTCTACACAAGAACGAGGTGTCGTCGTGCATGGAAACAGGACATGCGTCTTGACATGTCAGAGTACGAGGGGTCGTCGCGCATGCAATCGAAGCATGTTGATCGACATGTGGGCTATATGTTGTTGCCTTGCATGCAACCAGGCCATGCTTCCAGAAATGTGGAGGACGTGGTGTCAACCATCTAAGAATCTGAGTGTCTACCAAAGCACGACGTGTCGCCGTGCATGGAAGTGGTACATGCATCCTGACATGTCGTAGCACGAGGTGTCACCGCGCATGTAACCGAAGCATGCTGATCGACATGGAGGAATATGTGTGTCGCGATGCATGAACTCCAGTCATGCAGCAAGCCATCTGGACGTGGGTGTGTCTCTGTGCATGAGCCTGATCCATGCATCAGAACATATGTGCGCCCGTGTGTCACCGCGCATGTGGGTTGACAAACAGGCGCTCGTATGGCTCGATATTACTGATCAATGGTTTCTATAAATACTAACCCCTCCCTCAGTTTCCAGACATTCTATTCCACACCAAAAACAAGTTAAAAACGTGGCTAGATATTGAGAGAGAAATAAAGAGGTCGAGTTAAGAATGTGGTCATTTGTAAAGTCCGATACTCCACCGAGAAGCCAAGTTATGTCCAATCGATAATTCTCAACGATTGTGACGCGGAATCTCTGTCCAAATCAATCCGTCCAAGCCATTCATATTATTTTATGATCAAGTGGAGGTGATGTCCAGAATCATTTTTGTTCCACGAGTTCAGATCAATCAAAGTTCTAAAGCTCGATACTCTACCGGGAAGTCCGAAGAACTGTTCAGAAACTAAAGAAAGTTTTGTCCGAGTCTAGATCAGTCCAAGTCAGTTTCTTCATGATCAAGCCGAGGTTCTGTCCAAGTCAAGGTCACTTCATTCCAGTCCATTCAAGACGTCAGCAATGGGTATTGGCCAAGTCCTCTCCGATCAACCAGCTGCTTATCGGCATAGAACACTATTAGTTGGTTTGTTTAAATTCCACTTGGAATTTAGGATATTTTTATGGTTATTCTTGAGTTTCACTTGGAACTTAGGATCGATCGAGTTGCATATAGAGTAGAATGCTCACGTTATTGCATGGTAGAGTCCTTAGGGTTATTTTATTTATTGAATCGGACTCAGTTTAGCACGGGCAAAGCTGAGATGAAATGGAATTAAGACTGAGTTTATAAACTGAATAGGACTAGGGTGCATCATGTTTTATAATTCTTGCTTGTTGATATGGTTTAGTGCAGGTTCCCGTTATCTTTAAAGATAGTTTCATAGCAGGAGGCCAAACTATCTTGGTAATGGTTTGATTGAGTTGATTGAATGTTAGATTAGTTAAATACTTGCTTGTTTAATTAATCTTATTAATTGAGGTTAGCCAGCTCTTGGTAAGGGAGTTACTAACTGGTTGATTTTTTAGTTATGATATTGTTATTTAGTTTGTTATATGTTAGTACTAAGGGTCTTGGGCCATATAGCCCGAACTACTGGTACTATTGGTTAGTTTTGTAAAGTCGAGTATAGTTAGGATCTTGATCATTAGCCTTAGGTTAGGTTATGGATTAAGGTTGTGTAGAATGTTGTTGCCGACAGCATGTGTGTAACCCGCCAATGCTAGGCTTGTTAGGGGTTGATTAGTGTTTCCTCGCCTCGAATTCAGCGTTTTTAAGGAAACCCCTTATTCGCTGGATCGGGAAGACTCAGAGAGACGGGGTCATGGCCTAAAACTGAGTGTTACACGACGGTGTAACGTGGCAGTGGCCCGATGGACAGTGGGCTGTCGCGCGGTGACCCGATGGACTGTGGGACGCGGTCGGTTGAAAGTTCCTTCTTCTGGCCTTTGTGGTAGGGAGATAGGATATTGCCGATGTAGAGGAACATGAAGTCAGCATATCCCGGGTTAGAGTGTTGTGTTACAAGGTCGTGTTTAGAAAAGGGTCATGGAACCCTAGGGTAAATGTAGCACCGATATACGGTGTTACTAGTTAGATCGAGTCGTAGTTAGTTAGAGTATTATTATTATGTTTGTGTTTGGTTGGTGATTGATTGTCTTGCAGGTTTCTAACATTGAGTTTTAATTCCGGGTTAGGTACCGGATTAGGCTTGGTCTCTCTTTGGTTAGTATAGACACGAAGTTGGCTGTTATATTTTTTGAGTGATTCCTTATGAAGGGTGGTGTATATTGAAAGCTTTGCGGTATCATTGATTGGCCGATCATGTTCTTGTCTGATTGTTGGTCGACCAGTTAACGATACTTGTATAGTCTAAGTGTCTAAATGAGTACTGAACTCAGGCATATATATGTTTAACTAGGGGTTGATTGTGTAGCCTTAGCTTTGTTTTCATTCTAGGGCTAGATTGATTGCTATTTGGATTGTCTAGCTTATTTACTAGGTTGCGGGTAGAGGCCGCCAGCTGACTGAGTAACATAAGGTTAGCTTGGTGTTGGACGTTAGGATCACCGGTGTAGATTTTCATGTCTTTTGTAAATGGTATTTTTATTTTCGTTGTGTTGACTCGATTTAGCATTAGGCCGGCCCCAGTCTTGAGTTATTCAATGTATGAATATTTCTTTGAATCAATAAAGTATTTTTTTTATATGCGCATCAGGAGTACTCTGATATTTGACTAGTCCGGGCTAACACAACGTTAGGTCTTGGTACGGGTTGAAAAGCCTTAGGCCTTGATCTAACGGAAACGCTAACTCTTAGTACGGGTTCTAAAGCCTTAAGCCATGATTTAGCGGGACAAGTTAGTGGATGAACTGATCTAGATTGCGGAGTAAGTTCTATGACTCTGACCGGATTGTCCCTAGCCCGTCACGTAGCGCTTCCAGACCATAGTGTTAGGTTGGACGGTCAGTCATGTTCTTGTTTGATTGTTGGCTGGCCGGTTGGCTCATCTCTAACCCTGGGTGTTGGTTGGTCTATTGGTCATGTTCTTGTTTGATTGTTGGCCTGTGGGTCTGCCATATGTATAGAACGGTCCGGGGGTGTTATAGACGGTGCCAAAGATTCTGTAGAATCGTATGCACATATCGGGGAAGATGGCACTGGTCAAGCTGAAGACTAACTCCCTTATTGTTGTTGTTTTACTTCAATCTTTTTTTATATTGGTCCTACGAGACCTTTGTTGTTTATAATATTTGAAACTTTCATTTCTCGTCTTACATGCATGTTATTGTACTTCCGATTTGATCATTTTTTCAGTAAGTCGTAATTTTATATTTTGGAGAAACTATCGAATGCCCTATTATTTCCGTTCGGGTGTGTCTGAGGTAATCATGCGGCCGGTCAGTCGTTTGACCTTGACCTGGGATTATGGATTGAACTGATAGTATGAGATTTGGATCGAATTAATTATGTTTACCCGTTTGTCGGTATATTAAGATTTATCGAAGTGCCTTTACTGTAGGTGAGTACCGATTAGTTTGAAGTAACTCAGTAAGTAAAAAAAAAAATTGATTTAACACTCAGAGTTATTGAACTTCTCTTCGTGTTTTGATCTTTAAACCTGGTCACTAGCGTTTGCTTGACAATCAGAGCCTGGATATGGCTATAGGCAAATTCACATATGTCTTTAAATGACAACGGTTTTTTATCAGCATTAAAATTAATTTCGCTTTGGTCGGCCAACCCATGCTTGAAACTATTAAAGAGATCAAAAATTGTCATTTCAATTAGTCGGTCATTGCTGTGACATAGCTGAATCCCTCGGATACGTGTCTACTCAGGACTTATCCGATGATCGGGCACGAGTGCTAGTACACCGTCCGCTGCTAGGTGCATTTCATAATGCTGATGCATTAGAATCATGGAGTCGTGGAAGCAGATCTGATCTGATATTACTGAGGACATTCCTTCCTGAGAAGAGTGTTTTTTATTATTGCAAGTAGAACGATTAAGGCTGCCTACATATTTCTGCGGAGGATCAAGTCACTCTTAGTTCCTTTTTTCTCGAGTAAAAGTGGCTGTTGAGGAGCATTTACTCGGGCAGTTTTTTAAGCGCGAGTAAAAATGATATGGTATCATTTACTTGTTGCCGTGTTAGAGCAAAATTGACGGTCAGTCATTTCATCGTACGTTGACGTCGTCTAAGAGTAGTATCGTCGGAGATTCATGGATTTCCATGCCCTTAGTATGGCGTTTCCGGTGGACGTTTCTTGTCGATAGACACCGGGCCTTACGACTTCGAAAATTTTGTAGGGCCCTTCCCAGTTTTTCCAGATTTTTCCGGCTTTCCATTATTTAATATTCTTAAACACTTTTCGTAAAACGAAATCTCCTAATTTCAGAGGTCGTGATTTGACTTTCTTGGCATAGTAGCTCTCGATCGAATGCTGATAATTTTGGATGTCGAGCAAGGCTTGGTTGCGTCTTTCTTCGATATCGTCCAAGGCATCGAGCAGCATCACACGGTTTAACTCGATGTTTTCTGGCATTTTAGATCATCGGAGGCTTGTCACGTTTAATTCAGCAGGAGCCATTGCCTCGACTCCATAGGCCAGCGATAATGGAATCAATTTTGTCACTCTGCGTGGTGTCGCTAGGTGTGACCACAAGACCCCATTCAATTCGTCGGCCCATCGGCCTTTCTTTAAGTTGAGGCGCTTCTTTATGCCATCAATGATCATTTTGTTTGATGCCTCGGCTTTTCCATTGCCTTGGGGGTATCTTGGCTACGTGTCGTCAAATGATGTTTTTTCATACAAACCCTTGAACTTCTTTGTCCGTGCTTTGGACAAACAAATCTGCCTAAACCCACTTTGTGAAGTAGTCGGTCAAGACCAGAACGAATCGTCGTTGCCGAGAATTTGGCATTGGTCCAATAATATCCACAGCCCATCGCATGAATGGATATGGCGCAGTCATTGTGCATAACTGTTCTGTCAGCCAATAGATAGTAGGAGCATGTCATTGACACATGTCGTAGCATTGAGCGTACGACTCACATTCGGCGTTCATGGTTGGTCAGTAAAATCCAAGACTTTTGACTTTTAGAGTCAATTCTCTTCCTTCCGAATGGTTGCCAGCGGCGCCTTCGTGCGTTTTCGCCATGACGAGTCTGGTTTCTTCGCCATTGATACATTTGAGAGGGACTTTATTTGTGATTCAATGGTGAAGATTCCCATCCATGACGACGTAATGGATATTGCGTATTTTTTATTCGTCGTGCAGCCCATTTCTCGGTAGGCAGTTTGCCATCCGCAAGGTAGTCGATGAACTTCGTTTGCCAATCCAGGATTGGTTGTTCGGCCTGCTCCGTGATAGAATCATGTTTGAGGTTTTTCGCGTTGTTGATAGGATCTACGAAAAGGTTTCTCTAAGTAGGTAAGTTGATGCTTGGTTCCTCGATTCGGTGTATGGAAATCGTTCGATTAACTTGGTAACGTATCTTGCTCCCTAGTGCTGCGAGGGTGACATCACATACGTTCTCTACCCTGGGGACTTTTTTGAGCTTGAAAAACTCAAAGTCCCTGGCGAGGTCTTGTACGAGCTTAAGGTAGGCGTCCATTCGATCATTCTGAGCATCGTAGTCGCCGCAGAATTGGCTTGCAACTAGTTGCGAGTCGTAGTAAACGCTAAGTTGTCTTGCCTTGACGGCTTTTTCGAGGCAAAGTTTCGCAATGAGCGATTCATATTCTGCTTCATTATTAGATGCGACAAAGCAAAAGCTGAACGATTGTATGATTAGTTCCACGGTTGGCAGTTGCATTTGGACTCCCGCACCTGACCCTTTGTTTGTAGAGGAGCCGTCCTCATACAGGATATAGTTTTAGTTTGGAAAAACAAGATCCTTCCTTAGCTCTGGAGCGAGTTCGATCAGGAAGTCGGTTTAAACCTGAGACATGGCTGATGTTTGGTTCTTGTAGGTTATGTCATGCTCGCTTAACTCAATTGCCCATTTTGAAAGTCATCCCGACTGATTGATGTTCTACATCACTGTTCGAAGGGGCTGATTGGTTAGCACTTTGACCGAATGAGACTAGAAGTATGGTTAGATTTTTCTCGCTGTGAGACGACAGCGACAGCCATTTTTTGAGAGTCGGGTATTGTGTTTCTGGGTCAGTCGTTTGCTTGTGCAGAAGATCAGTTTTTTGTTCGCCTCGATGTTCCTTGATGAGGACGCTGCTAACGGCTGTCAAGGAAACCACAATGTATAAGGATAGTGTGTCCCCGTTTTTGGGTTTTGATAGCACTGGGGAGTTGTAAGGTATTTTTTGAGTTGACTGAACACCTCCTCGCATAACTTGTTCCAAATGAACTTTTTGTTCCCCCGTAGTAATTCCTAAAAAGGGAGGCATTTATTTGTAGATTGGGAGATGAATCGATTGAGTATTGTGATTCAGCATGTTAAACACTGAACTTCTCGGTTGTTCTTCAGGCTAAGAAGGTCGAGTACTTCTGAGATCTGTTTAGGATTCGCCTCGATTCCTCTTTGAGTCATGATGTACCTGAGGAACTCGCTAGACATCATTTTCCCGGGTTAAGTTTCATCCTGTACTTGTTCAGCATCTTGAAGAAATCCCATAGGTGATCGAGGTGGTCTGCAGAATGGAGCGACTTAAACAGCATATCATTTATATAGACTTCCATCATGACTCTGAGCTTGTTGGTGAACATCCAGTTTACGAGTCGTTGGTAAGTTGCTCCTGCATAATTTAGGCCGAAGGGCATCACCTTATAGCAATAGGTTCCTCTGTCGGTGATGAATGCAGTCATCTCTCGGTCATCGGGGTGCATCATAATCTGGTTGTATCCCAAAAATGCATCCATGAAGGTTAGGAGCTCGTTGCTGGCTTCCGATTCGACTAAACGATCGATGTGGGGGAGTGGGAAGCTGTCCTTCGGACACACCTTGTTTAAGTTGGTAAAATTGACGGATATGCGCCAGTTTCCTTGTTTTTTTCTTTATCACCACTGGATTGGCTAACCACTCCGGGTATCGCACTTCTGTGATAGAATCGGCTTCAAGCAATTTCTCAACTTCTTCGTTTACTGCCTTGGATCACTCGAGGCCGAGTTTCCATCCAGTAGGATCCTTGTTCACCTCATGAGTGACTATTGCCATGTCTATGCCTTTCATGTGAGACGTATTCCACGTGAAAGTTGATGCATTTTGCCTGAAAAATGCTGTGATCTTTTCTTGGATTTTTTTGGGCAGATAAACACTAATCCGAACGACTTTTCCTGGATAGGTCTCGTTGATGGGGATCTTGAGGATTTCTTCCTTTTGGCGATATATTTTTGATATACCTTGTTATTTACCAGTTTTAGACAATCATTTGGACCCCATTTGGAGTCTAATATGTGTGTCTGGACTGTGTTTTAGAGTCTTTACAGGTCCATGTACGTTTTGGAGCAGTATGGAGATTAGGGAGTTTGATAGAGCATTCAGAAGAGATATCTAGTAGCTGTTCACATTCAGCTAAGTAGGAGTCAAAGTCAAGCATGACCATCGATTGACGAAGCATCTTTGTTGTCGATCGACGACAACTAGCAAAGTACTGGCCGAGTTCAAGCCCAATTCAAGACAAATTATGAGAATGCCCCTAGACGAGTTTTGACCTAGTTTATATGTGTTCTGCCATTGTTTAGGAAGAGAGGACCACATTTTAGGAGATACGTTTTATTCTACAACTTTTAGTTTTCTTGCATTAAGCTTTTTAGTAGTTTAGGGAAGAAGATCTGAATCTTTCAGAGATTTGTGTTGGGACCCCAATATATTATTCTATGCATTATATTATTTAGATCATCATGTTTTTTTTGATCATGTTTGAGTAATTCACATGTTAGATTTAGACGTCATAATGGTACTGATGAATTATCCCCAAAATAGGATTGCTAGGATGAAGTAATATCAATCTTTGGAATTGTGTTTAATGCTTGCTTTCTAAAGTAGCTACCTAGAAATATGAACTTAGGACATTGACAACTATGAGAGTATGTTATGTACCAGAATTGATTCCATTGAGCTAGGTTGTTAGATGCATGTGAGAGTTGGTCTAATTAACATAGTGGACGAACTTCCTATCTGATTAGCGTCGATCGACACAAGGCCTCAGCCGTCGATCGATGAAGCACTTCTCTGTACGTATACGAGAGTTGCGACAAGAGGGAGTTGGACTAGTTAATTTTTATTGTTTTAGCATATTAATAATTTCATGCATCTTAGACATTATAATTCACTTGCGAGAAAACACTAGTTAATATTTATTTTTCATTACTGCAATTTACTAATAATTTGTTTTCTTGTCTTTTAGGCTCATGCTCAGCAGTAGCAAAAGCAACAAGAACCAGGAATTACTCTTCTCAGATCCAGTTGCAATTGAATGCTCGATCCGCAAAAAGATACGACAAGCATCGATCGACATCATCATTCAACCTATGATCGACGCTTCTTCACCAACATCGATTAACAGAACCAACACGGCATCGATCGATGGTAGTTCACGAGGTCAGATAGTTGCGAATTTAGTTTTTGTCCAAGATGAGATAGGAGACTTGTATGACCTTGTAGGACATCTGCGTAATGCAACGGGTCAGAGAAGTGATGATCAGGGGTTGCAATCCCTGAACCAGAAGTAGAAGTAGACGCTGTAGTAGCTCGACCTAAAGCTAATGCCCAAGCTTCTCAATAGGACATGAAGACAAACATGTTGTATATATCCAAAACAGATTCAAATAACTTTTATGAACTTGTTAAAGTCAAGCACAAGGCTACTATGATAGAATTAGGTGATGACCCAGGCTTAATTGCTATATGTTTCTGCGATAATGAGCACAAAGAGGATCGGATGATGGTGCATCGATCGACACACATCCCATACAATTGGTCGTCGGTGACAACATTCAACAATCGGTCGACACCCACCCTTCAGTATTGATCAAAACTCACCATCCTGAATTAGGATATGATCTGGTTGACCAAGAGTATGATGAGGACTACAAGGAAGAAGAAATTATTGAGTATCGTGGTATTGCCATGAAAGAAACAGGTCTTATTGCCACATGCTTCTTTGATTTCGAGATAAAGAAATAGTCTGCGGATATAGCATCGATCGATACTCGGACGCATTTGTCGATCGACGGTCTCAACAATAAAAAAAATGGTCTATTTCAAACCTCAACCATAGACCGACACTCATGCCACAATCAGAACGAAGAAGACAGTCCAGAAGACATTGTCTACATTGGACAGCAATACCATGAGTTGGCACCAGAGCACACCAACCAAGATTACACAGAACTTTACCCAGAAGAAGCAGCTGAGCGCGATGTATTTGAGTTCTAGAAGTCTAGAGACTTCAGCCAGTTGAACGAAACAAAATCCAGCATCGATCGACAAGTCACGTCTACCATCGATCGACGGTCTCACCGAATATAGATCCAAAGCTTTTGACAACAACAACCGGAGAAGATTTCGTTGGGAGAAAAGAGATGAGTATGGAGTTTACAGAGATGAGAATGACAATGCACGCGCCATGGATAGAAGAATCATCAATATGTCTAAGGAGGACATCAGGGAGATTCTTGAAAGAGCCAACATGCATGAATATACTCATATATGTTTGCCAGAGTATGCAGCAGACATTCGTAGAGCTAGACCAGACACATCAACCTACAGCACACAAGAAGTTGACAACATGGTACAAGGAATTTACAGAGCCTAGAAGATTATTACAGATGACTATCACAAGAGGCTTGATAGCCTGTACCACCCGTTCAATGACAGTATTGGCTGGTTAACCACGTGCATGGAAGAGTTTAAGCAGGAGATGGAATACACTCATCATATTATTCAACAACAACACTCAATTGGAGAAGTTAGTTCAGCATCGACCGATGAAAACACTAGGCCATCAATCGATAGTCATCCCACAGAATTTTGACAGAGGCTGGTTACAGAGAAGTTATTGGAAGACAAGCTTGATAGAGTTTACATTTCTCAAGACTTGATGACGAATAGTATCTACCAGAAATTGGATGATATTTCAGAGCCCATGGATGCCATGCTTAACATGTTGACGGGATGCATTCAAACAATCCAGGAATGGATGAGTCCAATGGAGACTTCTCAGATAAGCATGGAAAACCAGAGAACCAGAAGAGAAGAAGTTGTGAGGAGATTCATCAGTGCATGGTTTCAGATGGACATATAGTCTTTGGATACATGTTTTCCACATTGGTTCGATGAACCACCTTACTAGTCCAAAAGTTCAAACGTCGATCTTAAGACTATAACCAAGCATTGAGTAGGAGGCAACCCACTGTGTAGTAAGTTTTAATTTTGTTTTTCACTATTTAGTTATTAATTATGGTTTTTATTTAATTATTTTAGGTTTTCAAGGAAGGAGTAGAAAAGTTTGAAACCACAATCGGTCTATATCAACATCTCACCATCGGTCAACGGCGTGGATGGTTTACCATTGGTCAAGAATCATCACTCACCATTGGTCGATACTCCTTACGGATTTTGGTAACTTCGACTTTCTCTCTGCCTTTTACCTATGATTTAGTTTTTCCCTTACCCGAACCGGATGGGATAACACTGGAGATAGTGTTATTTAAGTCTGGGGGATTTCGCTGATGTTATTTATTTTGAGCTTTTATTTGTTATGTTTACTTAATTTTGTCGAGAAATTTTTACTGAGTTAAGAAGGAGATTATGATCAGAACTTATTTATTGACTAACCGCACTAAAGCACTGCTCTTAGACTTGTTGATTGCAGAGATTACTAGAGATGCCAAAGTGAATCATATTGCCATTAGATCGCACTTACTAAGAAAGTTTGAGGGAACCAAAGCTGATCTCCAACCTAATACTGACTATTTTGCTTGCTTTGGGGTTTGGCATACATCGGATCAGATCTTCTGCAAGTTTGAAAGGTACAAGTCTTTGTGCTTCTTATTCCCTTCTCTCTCTCTTCAGCATCTAAAAAATAAATAAAAGATTAAAATAATTTTGTGGGAGATGCAGAGGGGTAGGTAAATTACCTATGATCTCATTATTCTAATTCATAAATGAATGATCACACATTGTTGGAAGCGAGGGGTACATTACCGGTGACCCATTATTCTCCTACAACTCTTCCCAAAAAAAATCAAAAATAAGATGGCAAGATGTATTTTATCAGCATCATTGTCCATTAAGTTTGAGATTTAAAAAGATTCTAAGAGGGAAAAGGGAAGAAAAGGATCAGGAAAGACTTTATACATGTGTATGCAGATTTGCAGGAGTTGAGCCCATGTGTCCTTTGATCGATACTCCCAAGTTAAAGCTTGCACTTTATTGATATGCAAAGAAATGTGATCAGTAGAGGGGTGACTCATATTAGTATTTGTTGAGTTGCTGACAAAATGGATTTGATTGCTATACTAGGATAGGGCATATAGAGTTCTCTTGGATTGGCATTATTTGATCTGGTTGTGATACAGTAGCGGTGATAGTTATACTAATACACAATGTGAGTCCCCGCTTTTCAAACCTCTTTCACATGCTACCTTTGTTTTGCTTGAGGACAAGCAAAAGGTTAAGTCATGGGGAGTTGATATACCTTGTTATTTACCACTATTAGACCATCATTTGGACCCCATTTGGAGTTTACTATGTGTGTCTGAACTGTGTTTTAGAGTCTTTACAGGTCCATGTACATTTTGGAGCATTATGGAGATTATGAATCTTGATAGAGCATTCAGAAATCCAGTAGCTATTCACATTCAACTAACTACGAGTTGAAGTCAAGAATGACCATCGATCGACAGAGCATCCTTGTTGTTGATCAACGGCCCACTCCTAGAGTATTGACCGAATTCAAGCCCAAGTTAAGAAAAAATACAAGAATGTCCTTGGACGAGTTTTGACCTAGTTTATATGGGTTATGCCATTGTTTAGGAGAGAGGACCACATTTTTATGACATGTTTTATTCTACAGCTTTGAGTTTTCTTGCATTAAGCTTTTTAGTTTAGGGGAAAAGATCTGAACTCCTTCAGAGATTTGTATTGGAACCTCATTTATTATTCTATACATTATATTATTAAGTTCATCATGTTTTCTTTAATCATGTCTGGGTAATTCACCTGTTAAATTTAGGGTCATAATAGTACTGATGAATTAGCCCCAAAATACGATGGCTAGAACAAAGTAATATCATTCTTTGGAATTGTGTTTAATGCTATGTTCTAGAGTAGCTAACTAGAAACCTGAGCTTAGGACATTGACAACTACGAGAGTAGGTTCTGTGCCAGAATTGATTCTATTGAGCTAGGTTGTTAGATGCATGCAAGAGTTGGTTTAATTAACATAGTGGACGAAATTTCTGTCTAATTAGCGTCGATCGACACCACACCTCAGCCCTCGATCTACGGTGCACTTCTCTGTCCGCATACGAGAGTTGAGACAAGAGGGGATCAGACTAGTTAATATTTATTGTTCTCGCATATTAATAATTCCATGCATCCTATTCATTATAATTCACTTTCTAGAAACCCCAGATCTACCGCTTTTCCATATTTTCATTCACTTAGTATTTTAGATATTTTCCTATTCCTGATAGACTAACAATTAAAACCTTTATTTATAGTTTGTTTAGCTTAACCATTAAAGTTATAATAAATCTATTTTGTGGCCTCACTCTCTGTGGATTCGATCCCTAAGTACTGCCATTTGACCTCTCTTGGCGAGAGTAGTTCGTAGGCTTAATTTGATAGATTGCATTATTATGAATAAAAACCTTAACCCGCCCTCGGTCAATTTTGTGGATTGGTTTCGAGACCTTATTGACGCAATATGGCGATTGTTGCGTCTTGACTGTGGCGATTAAGAGGTCATGCGCGGCTTTCTGGTCCCTGCGGAGCGTGCGGATTCGTAAAATTAACAAATTGGTGGTAAGTCGACGAGATTACCCTCATCAAGTGAAATTAGGGTGTTCCAAGGATGACGTTGTAGGGTGCCTTCGTGCTACAGCGCACAAGTAACTCCGCATGCATACACCAGGAGATGGATTGTTCCAAGAAATTATTTTGATGCTCCATTGAATCCCATTAGAAAGCGAGAGGATGGCTACATGTCACGTAAGTCGACTCCCATATTGTCGATAAATTCCTGAAAAATGAGGTCGACTGAAGTGCCGGTGTCGGTTATCACCTTCGTAACTTCGCATTTTCCTATCCCTAGTTCTACCAAGACATGTTCGTTATGCGGCATATGAATTCTGACGGCGTTGTCTGGCGATACAGTGATTTGTTGATCATTCTTGGGCCGAGATGGTCATTTCTACAAAGTAGCGGCTTTTTGGCGATATTCTTTCACTGATCAGACCGAATTGCTACACGGAGGTGAACCTCCCTTGATTATGTTCAGATGCAACATGCGCTTTGTTCGTCTGGACTGGATTTGAGTGCGTAGATCGTCCGAAAAAATCTTGATACTTTTCGCTGGTTCCAGGCGGGCCTTTGCTGCTTCGAGCCTTCGTCGAAAATCAGAGGTTTTTCGGCGACTGAGCTTGATTCTGAGATCATCGACTTTAGAATTAAGCTTATCGCGGTGATCGGTAGTTTTTGGGCTCAGAATCTTCTTGGGATGAACGTCGATATTGCCAAATTTCCTAGCCTTAGATGCATCAATCTTAGATCTGAGATTGGTTGCCTTGTTGTGGCTGATTTTTTCGTCGCGGTTTTGCGCTTAAACTGGTGCCACAAATCGCTCATCGCCTAATTTCTTTGATCTCTGATTTAGATGCATGCACAGGTCTATAGGTTCCGGTTGAGCATCTTCGGCAGATGAAACGTCTGGTCGTGCGAGGATCACCTGGATGTGTCTTCGATATTGTTCCTCGTCGGCAGACATGTCATCCTTATCATGGCCCCTGAGAGCAACATCTTCTTCCTTTTCTCAGGATTTGTTTTGCTGAGTTTTACTATGCGGCTTTTGGGCTTTCTTAGCTTTATTCTTCCTCTAGATTTTTCCGTTCTTTGGCTTCTGTCTGGGAGGTTCTATATTCGCGGTGCCATTTCCGAAAAATGCTAATAAAGCTTCATAGAGTTTCTTCCATTACTTTGTGTCGTGTCCCTTGACTTTATGATACTCATTGTATTAATGAGGTCAACTAGACTTGAACTCGAGGGCCAGGAAGAGGCATGCGGCTATTGATTGGTATCTCTGTCCTAGTGGTTCCCTTCCCTTTCGCGTACCACCACTGTCGAACCTGGGTATTCATCTTCGTTAACGACGTAAAGGAAACTTTTCTTATGGTGGGGTTTGTCGCTAGGGGAGTGTTTTCGTGGCTTTTGGCGCGTATCAATAGTTTTGATGGCTGCCTGTTTTGTGGCATTTTGTTTTCTGATTATCGCACAGGTGTCTTCTTCCATTCGGATGAAGTTTTTCGATTGGGCGATGGCATCTTGGAGAGACGATGTCAGATGTCACTATAGATCGTCGTGGAATTTTTATTGCACGTAGAGAGTGTTCATCAACGGGTCCACAGCGATGCTATCGGGACGCTAACTTTAGAGACGACAGCCTTAAACTTTTTCATGAAGTCTTGGAGGCTTTGTCCTGGGGCTTGTGATAAGTTCCATAGGTCATATGTGGTGGCCCCTTGGCAAGTGAACATGATGAAGTGTTTGAGGAAGGCAGTCAAAAGATTGTGGAAACTTTTGATTGAGTTCTCAGGTAATCGGGAAAACCAGTTGAGAGCCGGCTCTTTGAGGCTATCGAAAAAAAGCCTACAGTTCTGAGCTTCTTTCTCTTCGTCGGAGAAGTTTTCTTTTCTCATCACTATGTTGAACGACTTTACATGGTCGGTTGGATTGGAATCGGCTGCGAAAGATGGAAGTCGTAACTTTTTCGTTGGCCAGAGCTGTAGGTCTCTGAACCATTAGGAAAAGGGGGTTATGAGTGTTTCGTCAAGGACACACTCTATTTGTGGTGTGGAAGTCATTACGTGACGGATTTTGGAGTGTATATCTTAGAGAGAGAGAGAGCTTAATCGCGGCGATTTCCTTGATTGTGACTTGGTATGGGCCATTAGGGTTTAGTACGGCACATCCGGTGGTTGGATTAGTGACTTCGTCTGTCGTTACTCAAGTAGCGACCGTGCGCTCGGTGTTGAAGTGTTGTCTTCGTATGGTCGGAGTTTACTCTTGTGACCGGTTGGAGGGGCGAGAACAGCGGCTAGGGTGGCGAGTTGTTCTATCGTTGCTTTTTGGGCTTCCTCCTATTGAAGGAGACGAGCCATGACGGTGCTCATGAATTCCGACATGGTTGGTTTTGTGGCAACATGAGTGGGTTACAGTTCTTCATTGGAGGTTGAGTCTTCAAATGTCATCTCGATCTTGTCTTGACACTACTTTGTTATGCCACATGGTGGACGATAACTGTTTGAAACCGAGTTTAGTCGGATCTGAATACGAGAGAGACAAAGCTCATCGGTGGGTTATTACAAAGGCGTTTATTAGATTGGGAAGATGTTCGTTGGTTTACAGATAAGGAAATAAACAGTGGAAACAAACCGGTGTCCAAAGGACTGGCCGGGAAAGTACAAGTCGGTAGAAAATAAGATGTATGTTCGGATCCCCTTTATGTTGGCTCCTCGTTCCCTTATATAGACGTTCGCATCTCCGTCGCTCTACACTGGTTTGCCCTAATGGGCTTTAACTCGTCGGGCCGATCGATTGTGCCGACGAGTTAACTATCAAACTGGGTGCTTCAATTCAGTTTAATGTATCGGCTAAAAGTAGAAACAGTCTCGAGCCGAGCTGATGTACTCGCTCTAGGCTCTATTAGCCGAGCCGACACTCCTATTTTAATGGGCCGGGCCTGCTTTCTCACGGGCCTTGTGGAAAATATAATCCACCCTACAAAAGTGTCAATAGATATTTCAAGATTTAAGATATTACCTCTTCAAAATTTTGTTTCTATTTTAGACATTAAACTCGTGGAAATGGAATCATTTGTTTCCTTTCACCACTGGACATCCACATGAGAATCAAAGTAGATCATTTTGAAAGTTAAAGCACTTGATAGTAATATTCTAAATCAAACAAACAAAAAAGAGTTTCTTTGGGTTGTTGAATCGATTCACCGTGCAAACTGGAATGGTCTAGAGAAGCATCAGGTCTCATGCTCCAGAAAAGTAAAGCATCTCGCTTCTTTGGTAGAAAAGAGTCTCCTTCTTTGCCACATTTTGAGAGCTGGTTCCACCATGGGACTGCACTAATGTTTCCTTTTGCTGCAGGAAACACAGTCTCACCACCATCATCAATATCCGAGCTAAAGTAAAAAGAAAGAAATAAGATTAAAAACAAAACACAAAGAATCTCTGAGTAAAAATATTTGTTTTGGTTACTTACAGGTACATAAGTACAGTAGCTATACATTGTCCACGTTCTTGGTGTTGAATTTAACTAAGAAGTAATCATAGTGAGGCTCATACTTCTTCCCAGCTTGATAGTGAAGAACTAACTTGAAGCCTTTCTCCATTTTCTACCGAAAAAAAAGAAAGCATGATCCACAAAATCATTATCTGAAGATTAACTGCAAACAAGAAAGCATGACCCATTTTCAACACTTCCTTATTGAATAACTAAATCAAAAGGGAACTACCAACAGGAATGAAGGTGAAATCTGAAATCCTTTTCTCAATGTCTCAACAACTTCGTCATGTCCTCTCCCAAGGAAAGTTCCAGAGCTCGTCCTTACTCTGAACAATGGAGCGTATACACATATTAACAAACAAGAAACCTTCCCAAATTTGAACTATAAGAGCAAAGAATGGGATGCAAAACCTCCTATCTTTGGTCCCACCGGTTTTCTCATCAACCACAGTTGACTTAACCATGTTGGGTTTAGCAAGGCTGATCAGATGCTCACATTCTCATTGGTCTAAAAGAAAAAAGAAAAAAAGAAGCTGAAGATCACAGTTCCGACATTCCAATTGTTTTAACTCATTCCAAACACAACCCCCCCCCCTCCCCATGTTGGGGAATAATCTCAAATGTTCTTAATGAGACAGAAATTTATTATGTCATACTCTTAATAATTCTCACATATTCTTATCAATTCTCATACTCCTCATATGGATGGTTAATGTTGAAAGTTCCCCTCTAGTTATTTCTCTCTCTTTCCGAGTTTCTCTCCAGCTCATTCCCTTCTTCATCTCTTTCTTCTCAGTTGGGTTTCCTCGCTTTCATCGATTGAATTGAGTTAAAATCAACTCATGTTTTCCTCGCTTGGATCATTGAGCTATATATTTCCAACCCAGCTCAATTCAACTTCAGGTAAGACATTCTCTTGGTATGTATCTTATCGTCGTAAACCCCCATGTTTTGAATCCACCATACACGATTTACAAGATTTGTAGTTGTGATATTAGATAGAAGATTTCATATTTGTGTTCACAATGACTAATTAAGGATCATAAAGTTTGGATGGTCTGTCTATTAGCGAATTGGATAATCAACAACTTGTATAATCATAAGGAAATGATAGAATGTCAGGAATCAAAGCTGATTATTATTTTGAATTGAAGACAAGAAACAGCTTGAACTGTGAAACTTGGTAAAACTTGGTTAGATTAGACAGAAAAACTGTAAAACTTGTTACTAATAAAATTGTGTAACCAAATGTAACTTAGAATAACTTTAGTGTAATAACTGTATAGCTTTAGTAGGTGTAACTTTAATGGTATAACTTTACAATCATGTATAACTTTAATGGGTTTTTTTTGTATTACATGCAATGTGTTCTTCTCTTACAATCATACACTTTGATTATCATGGACACTATTCAAAGTCTGGAGATGATTATGAATGGATTACAACCGATGGTCGTTTGTATGCTATATGCTTTAAGACATCATCATTGGAGGAGATCACTTATTCGTTGTTGAAGGAGAGAATATGAAAGAAGATGGGCATAGATCCGTTTACGAAGATGCTGAATTTGAGTTACATTCCACTGGTAGTGGAACCTAAGAGGCAATCATATATTTTGAATGATGAAGATGTTTTTTTTATTTAACATATTTGGATATAGAGCAAAGAAGAAGTATTTTGCATGTAGAGGACATTAAAGAATTTGTAATAGTTTCAATAACCAAGCAACTGTAAAGAGTTGAGAAAGAAAGCTCGTATGGTAGGAACTATAGTGAGAGTGAGAGTGGATATAGAGAAGCACAAGAACACAAAAACATCAACACAAGAAACATAAGAGGAAGTAGGTTGTAAACCTTTCATTTTTTATGTTTTATTGTACGAGAAACGTTGTAAGACTTGGTAGACTTGTATTTTATGTTTGTGCAACTAAGTTTACATATCGTAGTTATACCGGTAAGAGCATCTCCAACAAGGAACTTTATTTTAAAGGAGAAATTTTATTCCAATGGTGTTCTTTAAAAAAATTCTCTAAAAACCTTACATATTACATTTTAGTCCTCAATAGTGTTAATAATTAACTATAATCACTAAAATTTTATAAAGAAGCAAGAAACTATGTGTTCAACCTCCAACCATATCCAAACTCCAACCATATTCAATTGATCCACACAATTCAATGTGTCATTCAATAAATTTCATGTCTCATCAACCATTAAATGAAACTATGTCATTTTCCAATCTAACCCCCAACCATATTTAGAAGATAAGATAACCCCCAACCATAATTATATTCATTCATTTGGGTTCTGATAAGTTTCTTTTTGTGTATAAATAATAGACCTTACTAAATGAAAAAATGACACTCATTCATATATTTTTCTTGTAAACGAAAAAAAAAGTAGAGGCACGTCATTTAACCAACAAAAAAATGAGTCGTTATGTCATGTCTATTTATAAATATCACAAGATCCCATTACTAGCAACAATCAAGCTCTCAAGACATTATGGGATAAAATAAAAAATAGCTACAATGAAAAAAAAAACAAGACATTTTAAATTTAAATTAAATTCATATGTGTTATTTATTTATTTATTTTATTGATTATATATTTAATCAAGTTTTTTCTTTCAAAATATTTATAGATGGAGAAAGCAAAAAAAAATATTAGTGCAAGTTCCAAAACTGTAAAAGGTTTAAATTTGATCATGTGTGGGTATCGGTATTGATGAAAGATATTCTTAAGTTTTCAGACAATGTCAATATCAATATTACGAATATTGAAAGCGGCACCGTCCGGTTCTCTATCATCACAATCTCCTGGATTTCCTTCATTTTCACCTTATTATGTAACATGTATTTGATGTAAAATATTATGAGTTAATCATAATTATTAACCTTATTACATTATAAAATTTGAAGACACAAAATTCCAAATTTGTTAATAAGTTATGCAAAGACATTGTGTTCTCATAGCTTTTTCTTTAATATTCGCCTTTTTACATTACAATTTATATATGTCATGAAATCAAATATATTTTTACATGATGACATGATAAATGAATCTAGGAAATATAATATACTGGTATAACAATAAAACCAGTCATTCAAGTAGAGTAAAACTAAGATAAATGTAAAAACTAGAAATTTAAAACTTTGAAATTTTCTGTAAAACTTCAAACTTGGTGAAACTTCAGCCACATGTTTTCCAAAAGGCTTGGAAAATTTCCCCGCCCAACTTTTCATAATTTTCCTCCCACACCCCAAAATTGTTGAAGACAAGTATTACCTCTTTTTATGATTTTCCCCATTCTCTCTCAACCATATTCCCTCTCTTCCCCCATTTCTATCTCGACCCGCTAAAGAGCAATATGTCTGTCTCTTCTTTCACGATTTATGGTCGGACACGAGTAAGAACATCGGGAATACCAAGTAAGGTTTAGTGTGGGGTGGGTATCATCGAGCACGTCTCCAAATCTACTCCAAACCCATATCGGTGTCTCTATGTGGCTCAAAGGAAGGTACATCCGTTTAGCTTTATGTGCAGATTTTTATACTTTATGGACGTGTCTCAATTGGGCTCCTTGTTCGGTTAAGTTGTCTGATAAAAAAATTGAACAAAATGTTGTAGCTTATAGACGACAATCACGTCTTCAAATGGGTTGATGATTTTTACCGAAGAGATACAACAGTTGGACTACCAAGTTCGAATCTAGAAGAAGAAGTTCAAGTTCTCAAAGCAACAATAAGGAGTGAAGTTCCCAAAATTAGGCATAAGATAATGATATTAGGAGGTTGAGAGGAGGGTTTTTATGTATTTCAATGTAACTCTATCAAATTAACCCTACGAATTACTCTTGCCAAGAGTGGTCAAATTGTAGTATTTAGGGATCGAATCCACAAGGAGCCTGGGCACACAATAGACTATAGATGTTTAGATTAAGCTATGCAAACAGTTTATTAAAGAAGTAATAGTAGACAAGTGAGCAGGTGAATGGTTTGATAACAATAAGATGAAATAGCTAGATCTAGGGATTTATCAATCATAGATTCAAAACACAAATCAATGATGCTAAGGGTTTTATAGATCAAATTCTAGAACTCGAATACAATAAGCAAGTAATCTAGTTCTCGCATGCAATTACTAATCAGATGCCTAAGTTCTATATTCAAGCTCTCGCATGCAAACAAGGATCGAGTGTCGATCGATACCAATGATTGGGTATCGATCAATGCTACCTCAGACAAGCATTAACACATATATCGATGATGTTCAGCTAGATCCTAGACCAACTCTCGTATGCACCTAGATATCTAATCCACACAAGGTTTGGGTTTCGCTAATTAATTGCACTCTCGTGCCTCTCAATTATCCTATGATTCTAGGTTCAAGCAATCAGTCACACTTTCATCTTATTCCACTACTCTAGATCCTAGTATTACAAGCCACCCTGGTGTAGAGATCTATAGATAAGAACATGAAATCCCTAAACCTAACTAGATGATTACTCATACATGAAAGCAATAACACAAATCATAGTCTGAATAAGTAATAGATATAGAAATCAATATGAAACCAAAAGAGTTCCAATCAATCTCTTGAAGGAGAATTGATCTTCTCTCTAAAACTTCAGCCAGTGAATAAAATAAATCTTAGCCGTCAACAATGGGTTAGAAAACTATATAAATTAGGTCTAAACTCGTGCAAGGGTATTTTGGTAACTTGCCATGACATCTTGGCTTAAGTTGGCCATAAAAAATTTGGGCCTGTCTTCTGGGATCACCGTCGATCGATGGTAAGGCTGTGTGGTCGATCGACACTCATGCATCCCCTCGACAGTTTCCTCTCGCGAGTTAGATATACCACTTTCTAGTAAAACATGCATAACTTTGGCTCTAGGATCCTGGTTGACCTCAACCCGGTTGAATTGGAAAGATAACTCAAAGCTTTAAATTGTGACAAAATATGAGCTCAATCTCACCGTAGGAAGGTTTCCATGCATAGCTAAACATCTGACGTATCTGCACAGTTCTACATCTCTAAAAGCTCTAGAATCACCAAAGTTCTCCAAAACGTATCTGAACCTGAAAATACTCTAAAACATACTATAAACACATATAATAGACTCTAAATAAGGCTGATATCATAGCCTGAAAGGGGTAAATATCAGGCCCTATCAACTCCCCCTAGACTTGTTTTTTTTGCTTGTCCTCAAGCAAAACAAGACAGCCTCTGAAAGAGGTTTGAAAAGCGGAGACTCACATAATGTTCAAGTATAACTGTCACCCTACTTTGTTACAACCATACCTATCAAGTCAATCACAGAGAAACTTCATATACTCTATCCTAGTATAGCAACCAAATTCATTCTACCAACAACTTAGTAAATATTAGTCTTATTCACCCCTCTACTGACTTCATTTCTTTGCATAAAATAAAAGTGCAGAATTTACCTTGGGAGTATCAATCAAAGGACATGTGGACTCTTACCTCTGCAAATCTGGACAAAAAGGCACAAAGTCTTCTCTAGTCCCTTTCTTCCCTTTTTTCTCTCTTCTCTGAATCTTTTTAGATCTCAAATCCAATGATCAATGTTGTATAACACCAAAATCATGTCATCTTCTTTTCGATTTTCTTCTTATTTTCTTTTCTCTTTTATTTTTTTTAATTTTCTTTTTGGGCAAAGTTGTAGACGAATAGTGGGTTCATCGGTAATGTACCTACCCCTCTGCATCTCGGTAAATCAGCTCAATCTTTTCTTTTAGATAGATGCTTAAGAGAGATAGAGAGAGAGAGAGAGAGAGAGAGAGAGAGAGAGAGAGAGAGAGAGAGAGAGAGAGAGAGAGAGAGAGAGAGAGAGAGAGAGAGAGAGAGAAGGGAACCATAGGTGCAATGACTTGTACCTATAGACTTGCAGAAGGAATCCGATCCAGTGTATACCAAGCCCCAAAGCAAGCAATTAATGTCATGATTAGTGTCGGAAATCAGCTTCGGTTCCTTCAAACTTTCTAAGCAAGTGTGATATAGTGGCAGGATGATCCACTTTGGTATCTCTAGTAATCTCTGCAAACAACCTTCTAAGAATGGTGCTTATAGCATGGTTAGTCAATAATAAATTTTGATCATAGTCCCCTTCTTGACTCACTAATTTTTTTTTTGAAAAACTTGTATAATTATAGAAATAAAACTCAAAAACAAATAATAGCATTAGCAAACCTCCCCCAGACTTAAATTAACCCAGTGTAATTCGTCCCAGATTGGTTGAGGAAAAATCCAAATCATAAGTAAATAGTTTAGGTAGAAAACTCGATACCTCTCTCTGTAAGAGATTGTCGATCGATGGTAGGCGGATGTGGTCGATCGATGGTCGCGATCCATTGTCGACTGATGTTGCCTCTATGGTGTCGATCGATGGTGGACTCAAACAGTCTGTAAAAACAAAGTAAAGCTAGAAATAAATAGTAGTATAAGTAAAAACTAAATAAAAACTTACTAAACAGTGGATTGCTTCCCACTCAGCGCTTGGTTATAATCTTAAGCTCGACGTTTTGGAACTCTGATTCAGTCTAGATGAGATTGAGAACTTGTTCCAGAACAACTCTCAGTGTCTCTTTTCCTCATTTTGTTGATTATGTTGATAAAAGCTCTTGCGGAAGCTTCCCCTTTGTCTTTCAGCTCTAGATCACATAGCACCCTGACCTTGGTAAAATTCTGTAGACCTCCTATGCACTCTATACTCAACACTTCTATTATGACAGTGCGAATGAAGCGATGACAAGAAATTTGCATCTACTTTCTATTAATTTTTCTTCTTCCTGGCATTTCCCCTAGACTTAGGCTTTTCAATCACGGATTGCTCTAAAATCTGGAGAGTGTCGATCGATGCTATTCGGCGAGTGTCGATCAACGCTGATGCTGGTTCTGTGGTTTCACGGTTTGAATCAGATGCAGGTGCTAGATCTTCAGACGGATGTATCCATGAAATAAAACCCTCACCTTTGGTCTTTCCCACAAGATCGTAGAAGACATTTTCATCAATATTAGTAAGGTACATCTTATTCTTCTTGAGATCAAAAACTCCCGCTATAGCCATAAAGGCTCTTCCAAAAAGAAGAGAAGATTCTCGACCTGATTTGATTCCCAAAACATGAAAGTCCAAAGGAACAGTGCATTCCTCTATCTCTACTTTAACATTCTTGATCATGCCTGCTGAATTTACCTTGGAGTTAACCACGAAAGTGAAAGTATCTTGAGAAGGTTCTACCTTTATCCTAACAGTTCGGAAGTGTCTTTGGACATGATGCTGACTACAGATCCAGTATCATAGAGGGCGTATGGAAAATTAGTATCATTTATACAGCAGGGAATCAGAAACTTCCCAGGATCTTGTTTCTTCTTCGGTGTCTTCTTGGATTGATGGCTGATCATATTAAACAGCAACTCAATGTCCTTATCTGTCTTTTTGCTCTCTCTGAAGAAATTATCAAGTCTGTACTGGTGATATGCATCCTCGAAATACATATCCTTAGGGACTCTCTTCACTCTCTTTTGAAATCCATCAAATTTAGTTTTGTTAGCTTTTCTCCTGACGTATTTGGGAACATAGGGTTCTTAATAAATTTTGTTTATAAATTATTTATAAAAAAATATGAAAATATTAATAATTTTGTTAAAGCATAAACCACTAATTTGAATCTTCTTAGATACAAAACAAAACTATATAAAAAGTGAAAGGAAAATTTATAAATAAAAAAAATTAACAATAAAATGAGTTTTTGAATAGTGTTCCTTCAAAATGATATATCATTGGAAATGATTTCCTTCACTTTTTAAGTTTATGTCAAAATGAAAGACTATTTTTCAATGTTTTAAATCATTTGTTTACTAAACTTATTTTGAAGGAAATAGTGATAAAAAATGAACAAACATTTATTTAGATATTTATATAGATAAGCCATTTCGATGAGAAAATAACTAGTTTAAAAAAATATTTAGATGAATCATTTGGATAAATTATCTAAATAAATTATTTGGATGGAGATAAAGAGTCCAGACCAAGGTTTTGAAACCCGGACCGGACCGGCCGGTCCGACCATGACTCGGTGGGCAAGGCGAGTCCGGTTTGGTCCAAAACTCGGGATTGCCCAAAACCGGAAGAACCGGCGACTCGATTAATCATTAAAACCAGAGTTTTATAAAATACACAAATTTGATGAAATTTTACTTGTGCCGTTTTGTTTTCATTAGGGTTTTATATTAAGTAACTAAGTCAATAACTTAATCATTTCAACTTTCAACTTTCAATTCAAGCCGTCGTTGGTTTTCTATATTTTCTTCAGAGAAAGAAGCTCAAGTCATCTCTTGCATCTCGTTAATGGAGGGGAACAATTCAAGGAACAAACCAGATGTTAGATTACCTTCTTTGCAACGTTCAGTTCGTCATAAAGATGATATAACATGGAGATATATAACGGAACGCACTGAGCTTAATGGCAAGCGAACTTTGATATGTGACTTTTGTCAGAAAGAGAGTGGAGGTGGAGGCATTAATAGAATGAAACAACATTTAGCTGGGGTAAGAGGAAACATAGGAATATATACGAAGGTCTTTGCAGATGTTCAGTTTCAGATGAAGCAATCATTGAAGGAGAATGAAGATAAAAGTAAGGAAAAGAGAGGAATACCACTTGATGATATAAACATCATTGCTGATATGGATGCTGATGGACAAGGCATTCATTCTCAGTCATCTATTACTCAAAGTAAAAAGAGAAACAGAAGTGGGGATCTACATGTTTTTTTTAAAACAGGTTTGAGTGATCCTACTCAACCAAGTATTAAGGCATCTATACAAAGCAAGGAAAAGGTGCATGATGCTGATATGGCTGTTGCTTTATGGTTTTATGATGCTTGCATTCCCATGAACGCTGTGAACTCTCCATACTTTAAAGTTATGATAAGCAAAGCTGCTAGTTTAGGACATGGATATATTGGTCCTTCTTATCATGCTTTGCGGGTTGGATTATTAAGAGATGCAAAAAAACATGTGTCTTTGATCATTGAATCCTTTAGGAGCGCTTGGGCTAGCACAGGCTGTACCTTGATGGGAGATGGATGGAAAGACACTAGAAAAAGACCACTAAAATCAATTTTTTAGTGTACTGCCCAAAAGGAGTTACGTTTCTCAAGTCGGTTGATGCATCTGATATATACACAAATGCATAAAATTTGTGCAATTTATTTGCTGAGATGGTGGAAATGGTTGGTCATGATAATGTGGTTCATTTAGTGACTGATAATGCACCTAACTACAAAGCTTCGGGTAAACTACTTGCAGAGAGATACCCAAATCTTGCTTGGTCTCCATGTGCAGCTCATTGCATGAATTTAATATTGGAGGATGTGGGAAGCATGCCTAATGTTCAAGAATTAGTTTCTGCTGTCTCAAAGGTAACTATCTTTGTGTACAATCATAAGTCAACTTTAAATTTTTTGAGGAAGAGGCGTGGTTGGAGAGAAATCATTCGCCCTGGAGAAACCCGCTTTGCTACAACTTTTATAGCCCTTCAGAGTGCGTACGAACATAGAGAAGACTTACAAGCTTTGGTTGTAGATCAAGAATTTAGACAGTTTCTTAAAACAGAGAAAGCAAGATATGTCAAGGCAGTTGTTTTGGATGAAAAAATGTGGGAGCATTGTTTGTTGAACGTAAGGATTATGGCTCCAATGATACGCTTGTTGCGTGTTTGTGATACTGATGAGAAACCATCATTACCATATGTGTATGAAGGAATGTATCGAGCACATTTAGGCATCAAGAAGATATTTGGAAAAAAGAAGGAGTTGTATAAGCTTTATACGACGATCATAAAGAACAGGTGGGATAGAACGTTGCGCCATGATCTTCATGCTGCAGCATACTTTTTAAATCCAACTTTCATGTATGATCAAAAGAACTTTTCTGGAAGCCTGAGATATTGAGAGCGGTGCTAAATTTGATAGAAAAACAAAAGGGGCCTGACAGAACGAAGATCTTTGAGGGGATGACAATGTATAGAGAACGTGAGAAAAGCTTCTCACATTCATCAGCTTTAAGTTGTTGCAAAACAACTCGACCTGGTATGTCTTTGCATATACTTTTTTTGTTATTTATTTAATATGCTAATACTTTGGAATATTATTTCTCAAACAGAGCTTTTAATTGCAGATGAGTGGTGGAAATTTTTTGGATATGATGTTCCTGTTTTGCAGAAGCTAGCAATTCGAATTCTTAGCCAAACTACATCATCATCTGGCTGTGAGCGTAATTGGTCTATGTTTGAAAGAATTCACACAAAAAGGAGGAATAGATTGGAACATCAAAGACTTGATGATCTTGTTTACTTTCATTACAATTTGCGCCTGCGAGATAGGTAAGCTAAAGTTAAAATACAGAGCTGTGAATTTTATAGAAGATAACTATTAAATGTTCACATGATCAAGTTCTCAAAAAGAAATAGGTCATGTGATCCTATTGATTATGAATCCATTGATAAAACTGATTTTTGGGTAGTGGAAGAAAATGGAGAAGCTGAACTAGATTATGATGAACTTGAGAACGCACTTACTGAAGAAAGCCCAAAAGATGGAGAAGATGTAACTTCTGAAACTTTAAACTCGAACGATAGATACACCTTCTTTTAAACTATACGTTTCTTTGGCCTTGATGTCCATTATTTATATTTTCATACAATTTTCATATTTTCTTTGTTTTACAAGGTAACGAAGAGGAAGTGTCATTGTCTCAAGATGATACCACTGAATAAGTCTGAGATTTTATCATTCTCCAACAGACTTTTTGAAAATTTCTCATGTTTTTATTTAGTTCATTATGTATTCAAGATTCGGTTATTGCTTTTCTATATTATGATACTATTTATTAATATTAATTATTAGATAATATATATATATATATAATTAGATTTATATATATTAATTAAAAACCCGGTTCGATCGGTTGAACCGGTCTGACCAGTCAACCAGTGAATACGCTGAGTCGATATCCGGTCCGGTTTTTAAAACATTGATCCAGACCCTTAGACCAACTCCAACGGCTGAATCCCACATGGGTTCTTATTTTTTTTTATTTTTTTTTATCTTTTATGATTTTAGAAAAAAAAATTATAAAAAGAATCAATCGTGGGCCGCCATGTGTCAGTAGGACCGCAAATAGTGAAAATAACCCAAAAAAGTTGGTTTGAGTTTTTAAAATCATTTCTAGTGGGCCCCCTCCCTTAGACCTTAGCTCAGGCGTGACCAAAATAAAAAGATTCCTCAAATTTAGCATAAAAAAGCTAAGACCTCAAACATTGAGCAAAAAGGGAAATCAAAAGAAAAATTCTGAACCGGGTTTTATTAGGGTTTGTCCTTCATAACCGGCTCCGGTTCTTTCCGTATTTTTCTTCCCCTAAGAAAATTACTCCCCTCTCCTCCTCTCTTTCACAGTCAACTGAGAATTTCGGTCGACGGAGGATTTTGGTTGTTTCCCTAATGCCGTCAACTAGTGGCTAAGAAAGAGATTTCATCTGTTTCTAATCTGGGGAGAGTGCTTCACTTCGGTAGGTAACACCATGCTTTACCAATTGATACACCTTGATTTCGATTTTGCTTTTATGGGTATCGTTAGTGTTGTAGCTTTGCTTCGGATTATCTGAATCTGGATTGAAATCTTCTGATCCATCAGTGTGATTTTTCTGTAACTAGAAAGCATGCAACTTTACAGATTTTTTTTTTTGTTTTCGTCTTCTGATCCATAGTGAGCGAGGATCTTAATTCTGTATTCGGGTTTCAAGCCGCAAACACTTACTTGATAATGTTCCAAGTGAGGTTTTTTTAAGACATTACATGTCAATACTGTCAAGGTTTGTGTACTAATCTTTCGTTAGGAAGCAGTGGAGCTGGTTGCTAAGGCTGTTCATATATCTTGTTTTTGCTTCCTTTCCTTTGAGGTAGCAGAGGATACTGTGGAAGGTGGAATCCGAAATGGTTGATCTTCCGGGTCCAATTAGACGCGTGGGCGGTGGCATCAGACAACTCCTCGAGCAGATACACAAGCTTTCAAGAAGATGCTTGTTCAGAGTCATATCTATGGGTCCTTTACCCATCCATCTCGCCTTTATCATGGATGGGAACCGGAGGTACGCTAAGAAGCGCGGTCTAGAAGACGGGTCTGGTCACAAAGCCGGGTTCTCTGCGCTTATGTCGATGCTACAGTACTGCTACGAGCTGGGTATCAAGTATGTAACCATATACGCATTTAGCATAGATAACTTTAGAAGAAAACCTGAGGAGGTTCAGTCTCTGATGGATTTGATGTTGGAAAAGATCAAGTCTTTGCTTGAGAAAGAGAGTATCGTGCATGAATATGGGATACGGGTTTATTTTATCGGTAACTTGGGGCTTTTAAGTGACCAAGTGAGAGCTGCTGCAGAAGAAGTTATGAAGGCCACGGCTAAGAATAGTAGGGTAGTGCTTCTTGTCTGCGTTGCCTATAACTCGACAGATGAGATCGTACAAGCTGTCAAGAGATCTTGTATGAACAAGTCAGGTGACTGTAAACAGTTAAATGGTGTTTCCTCCGAGGTTGAGGATGCAGATAGGGATGTAGAGAGAATACAGTTGGTGGATATTGAGGAGAACATGCAGATGAGCGTGGCGCCGGATCCTGATATACTGATCAGGAGTTCAGGAGAGACGAGGCTGAGCAACTTTCTTTTATGGCAAACTGGTAACTCTCAGCTCTTCTCCCCGGATGCTCTGTGGCCTGAGATTGGCCTTAGGCATCTGGTCTGGGCTATATTGAACTTCCAGAGAAGCCATTCATACTTGGAGAAGAAGAAGAAACAGTTGTAGTTGTCCTCATATTTTCTTTTTGGCTTTTGTTTTTGGTCATGTGATGTTCTTGCGGTATACTATAAAAGGAACTTGGGATAATATAGAACATACAATGTATTTTACACACGATCAAATGCATGTGTTGTGTTTTTCTATGAACCGTAAACCAGAATCCTGCATACATACCATCTCCTGTCCCTGTAATATCCAGACTACTATGTAATATTTGTTCTGTATACATTAGAATTGGAGAAAAGGGTAGATCAGGCAGTTTATCAAGTGCTGAACTCCTATGATCTTACTTGACAGTTTAGTCTATGTTACAAAGGTGTGGCTAAAGAGTAAGTGAAACAGAGGTGGTTATTATATGATCTACATAAACCTAGAATATCTTGATTGATCAAGGATGTAGCCAGTCGTCTGCTCCAAGCACACATGATTGTTTTGATCAGCACAACATAGTTGAACAATACAACTTCTGGTCAACTCATTGTACAGAATCTGATGAAACTCCCATAACATCATTCAAAGTCTTGCAATAGTTTCTTCTCCATGGAGATCAGAAGCTTGAACATTGTACCTATTCATCTCAAGAAGAGCATATCATATCTTTAACATATATTTTTTTTTACCAAAAAGAAAAACATAACCAAATCATTTTTAATCAAAGAACCTTAACCAAAGACAATGTATGTTGCCTATCCAAAATGTAAATTGTGTTGCACTATTTATCTTCTTGTTACATCGTATCACCTACAATGGCTAACGTACCGGAACCGACTAAATTGGCAACACATTCAAACCTGGACAATATCCAAAATCTCCGGTTTAGTGATACGAAGCTTAGGAACCGGGCTTGAATAATTAACAATTTCTGATAGTTAAGGTTCCCCTTTGGCTGAAATCGATAATTTCGGTTTAGTGATCTAAAACCCAGAAACCGGGGTTGGAAATATACATTTCCGGTCAGAGATATAAAACCCAAAAATCCGTGTTGGCTACTGAACCATACCGGACTCAACTCTAATTTGGTAGGTTAAAAGTATAGTCGGTCGGGAATAGATTTGCAATTGAAACCTAAAAACTCGCGACTCTTGCAATGATGGTTCTTCTAGTTGTGTCTTAAAGAGCCATGATTTCAAGTCTTTGCTATGGCGGGTCTAATTAACCGCAGAGGAAACGCAGCGTTTCGTTCCCAAACCCTAGCCGCCATTTTCTCAAAGGTGGGTCAACTTCCCTCTACAGATTCTTCTTTCGTTTGGTTTCTTAATCTCTCTGCGGCAATTGGTCGAACACTTCACCTGCAAGCTTCTTCTGGTCTCTTCTAGTTACAGAGGAGTTATTGCACGCTTGCTGAGGAAACCATGGAGACGTTTTCAGTTACTAAAGAAGACATAACTTCAGGTTCTGTTCTGTTTCTTCTTGATACTACCAAAGCTGGTCCGGATTGTAACATGTTCTATTAGTTGAAGGTTGTTCCTTTTTTTTTGTTCTTAGCAGTTGATACATCAAAATGGAAGAAGGTACGAGCAAGTGATTGTGGTATTAGAAATTCAATGATTCCAGAATCATCTTTGAATGTCTTGAGACTCCTTAGACGTCAAGGTTTGTGTTCACTGATGACATTTGATATAGAAGCAATGACAAGGAAGCTGAACTATTTGTTTTCCTGTCTTAGGTTTTGATGCATATCTTGTGGGTGGATGTGTGAGGGATTTGATACTCCATAGACCACCAAAAGACTATGATGTTATCACTACAGCTAATCTTAAACAGGTTATTCTTCTAACAGTGATACCTTGTTCAGTACATTATGTTTTAGTTATTGCTTTATTCATCTCCTTTTCTTTTGTTATAGATCCGGCGGTTGTTTTATCGTGCTCAGGTTGTTGGGAGGCGGTTTCCTATTTGTCACGTGTGGATGAAAGGTTCGGTGATCGAGGTCAGGTTTCTGGTACTTTTCATAAGCTCTGGACATTTTTATTTTTCCCTATTCGTTGACACTTCTCGTTTATAGGTCTCCAGTTTCAATACCGTGGCGCAAAGTGATACTGAGCATGAAAATGATACGCGGGAGTCCAAAGAGAATAGCAACCTCTTGAAAATGCATTCTGGTTCGGATGTAAAAGACTGCAATCTCTGGAGGAATAGCTTGCAAAGAGATTTCACAGTTAACAGGTTTGTTTCTAACACATATGCTTCTTGTAGCAAAGAGGATTGTTTTCTTTGGCTGCATCATTTTATTGAAACCGATTTACTCCTGGAACTAAATCTTTGTGCAGTTTGTTCTTTGATCCTTTTGAACTTAAAATTTATGACTACAACAATGGAATGGAAGACTTGAAGGATCTAAAGGTGACTTAACTTTTTATGGTTACTCCTGTTTCTGTAAATCATTTACGGTATTAACCATTGTTTTCTAACGCTAATGCAGCTACGTACACTCGTCCCTGCACATTTGTCTTTCAGTGAAGATTGTGGTATGCCATATTTATTCTTCTCAAGGCCTTGTATCTGGACAAGGTACTTAGTTTTGTGTCTAACCATTATGTCTATCAGCTAGAATTCTCAGGGGGTTAAGACTCTCAGCTCGATTGGGTCTATCGCTTTCAAAGGATATTAAGAGTGCAATACCTAAATCTATATCTTCCGTTGCGAATTTGAACCCGGTATTTGACTGCTCTAATCTACAACTTTAGTTTTATATAATAACTTTCATTGTCTTAGCTTAGGACAACCCTGCTCTTCCTTTGTTCAGGTTAGAATATTCATGGAAATGAATTACATGCTTGCGTATGGAGCTTCTGCGCCTTCCATCCTTCTTCTCATGAAGTACAAGCTACTTCACGTTTTGCTTCCTTTTCAGGTATGTCATTTGCTAACTCGTCAATCTTGCAACCTCTTTTTGGTGACTTTTTACTTAAGATGAAATTGTTTTTCAGGCAGCTTACCTGGAACAAGCTAGTAAAACATCTCAACAAAGTTCTTTAATGTTAATGGTAAGTGATTTCGTTATGCAGAGGAGCGTTTTTCTAATGATTCATCTTTGACCTTTTTTAAGTTTGATGCAGAAGTTATTCTCCAATATGGATAAATTAGTTTCCTGCAAGCAACCTGCTGACTCCAGACTATGGTGAGTTGTTTCTTTATTTCTACGAGTCGTCAGCTCTGACTTAATGTCCTGATTTTGTTTTGGGACAGGATTGCATTGTTGGCTTTCCACATTGCACTAGTGCGTAATCCTCAGGAGGCTATTGTGCTGCACGCTTTCGCCTCCCTTCTCTACCATAGAAACTGGAGCAATGCTGTCAAAATTGCTAGGGAAAATGAAAACTCAGTAGCTGGATACGTCCCTGAGATATCTAAATCTTCGAGAAAGAGATCCGATGTAGACCTTGCGGAAGCAGTTTCAGAATTCGCATCTATCTTAAAAGATACTCAATATGTTCTCACTGACATGGAGTCTCTCCACGAAGCCCTATACCATTACCCGGCTTTCAAACGCTCTGGTCTGGTAAGTACACTGCATTTTATTACCACCATAAGAATCATTGTGTTACAGTTTATGTTCGCTGATCTATTATTGTTTCTTATACTCAACGTAAACTAGCTAATGTCTTTCATTATTGCTTCAGTTTTTGCTTGATCAAACAGTTATAATTGATTGATGCAGGTGTTTGTATCGAAGAACAAGGGGAAACAACTAGGAGATTTGTTTACGAGGATGAGTGATGTGGAATCATATGAAAGTGAAAAACATGGTTTCTCTATTGACTATTGCTCACTTGGGAAAGGAATTACATGCGAAGTAGGGTTTGTTCTTGGCAAAATCATTCTGGACACCATCATCGAACAGCCAACTCCGGTCGAGAAGAAACAGAGCTCCGTAAATCAGATTGTTCCATCAGCTTGTATGAAGGAGAAGAAGGCTGAGCTGGCCATTTCTAAGGAGGATATCAAAGGTCTAGGCCAAGTCCATGACTCAAAGGCATCATCTGTTTTTAAGGCTCACCAAAAGATTTTGAAGAGGATGAGAGAAAACAGTGAGCACAAGAATGAGCAAGAGTCTGAGGTTTGTCCAGACTCGACCTTGTCTGGTCAAGCAGAGAATCAAGATCAGTCTGTAGTCCAAAAACCTAACCGGGTTCGGCTTTACAAAGAAGCACTAGTCCCAGAGGCTCCGAGGCAAAAGACTTCAAAGAGGTCAAAATTAGATGAGCAAGAGAGTCTCTCTGGTCCAGCAACGAATGACAAGCGTGGCACTAAACCACCAGTATCTGATTCGCCTAAGCAAAAGACTTCAAAGATCGGTTTGAAGGAGACACATAAAGTGAAACGCTGTAACATCTCTACGAAGGAGATTCAAGATGCGAAACTCTGCTTCGTCTCTGACAAATCTACGAGCGATCTTCTAGAAGTTCTTGTGAAACCAAGTCAACAAGCCTCAAGCAAAGAGGAGAGCAACTCGTTACCATCATCGGAGAAGGCAAAGAGACCAAAGAAACTCTCAAGTCTCTTCAGATGAAGCTGTTCCCCATACGAAAAGTTGAGGGCTTAAAGCCAAGTCGGAAACCTTCTACAGAAGGTATACATTCAGTGGCACTCTCACTCCACAATTTTAACAATGTGTACCATCTTGAACCAATTTGTCTTTCATCTTGTTTTTGTTTTTGTAGCCGTAGATGATATTGCATAATTGGTAAGGAACTAAATCGTATGGTAATATAGAAGTCATGATGATAAATCGAATTCTAAATTAAGGATGTTTTACTCTTAATAAGTGATGTGAAAACAAGCTTAAAACTAACAAAAGTTCATACATGTCTCATAATTTATTGATATCAAAATCAAAGACAATGCAGAGAATACATGAACGTCTCATCAGACAACTCCAAGTATACAAGCTCGACCTGCGGCTGCCACACTGATGGCAAATGAGTCAGGTGTTGGCAAATGAGTAAGGTGTTGTTTGTGGATCCTAAAACTCACACTAGAAATTTGATAGTGTTTGTATTTATAGATTAGAAAAGAAGAATTTGTGGCGAAATATCCTTAAAACAACAACATTAAAATTAGACCTAATTAAATTGAAAAATTGATTATATATTAATATCAAAAAGGTTTACAAGTGTTGATGAATACGAATAAAATAAGGTCGAAGTGTTTAGGGAATGAGAACTCGAGGTCGATGTATATGTGTAAGCCAGAATGTAAATGTCTCATTCTCTTTTGCTCCTCTCTCCTTTTTCTACTCCTTCTGTTTTTTGTTATGTTCTCCTGATATATCCTCCCCTTCATGTTCCCTCTATTCCTATGCACCTGAAGTTATTCCCACCTTTGTCTCCGCAAATATTGGAACCGTTGAGAATGTCCATTGGGTTTATTGTTACAAAGCAAAATTGGACTGACTCGATGCTTTTTTTTCTATCGAAGTCAAGTTGTAGAGATCGTTTGTTGGCCTCAACCTTATCACTCATGGCTGGGTCAACGTTTGAGTCTGTGAATATCGCAACTGCCTAGGATACTCGTTGGTTCAACTTCACAGAGTAAAGCCTGACTTTTTTATTCCTTTATACGATATCACCTCTCATTGAGGGTTATTCCGATCGATGTGACCATCGATCTCGACTTCTCGTGTATGATTTCTTTGGGCCTGGTCAAGATTTGGGCCCAACAATTCCTCCCCCCCCCCCAATCCTTAATGGGCTTGTAGCGTTGTTAAGGACAAAATCTTTTCAAATGTTTCCTTTGGGGCATTATTCCCACTTGATTCGGGTATGATTGTTCGTTGGCAATCTTCTAGAGATTCTCAATTTGTTTTGAATGAATGTAAAATTTTATTCAATCAAAAACTTTTGTTACATCAACTGAATCTATTGTTGATTTGTGAAAACAATGAAAGAATAAATTAATTAACAAACTGATGGTCTTCAACATACCAAACCACATTTGGAGCCCTTCATCTAGGTAGCTATGTCCTTTTCAACCGTATCATTTTTTCCACCCATTTGATCAGGAACTTTTCATCTCTCGGTTGCTCCCCCCCCCCCCCCCCCCCCCCCAAACGAGCATTATGTTCTCTCCGTATACTATGTACCAAAGCTTGAAAGGTATAGGAATAAGGAATATTTTAGTGGATACATATTTGGGCCTAGATATTAGTTCTAGAATCTCATTCCAGTCAAGAGTGAAAATCATCTCCCATAATAGCTCCAATTAATTATTTCTAGACGTTACTGGAGTATCGGCAACTGATAAACATATGTTGATGAGTCTCCTTGTTATCCTTACACAACACATACACACACAGAGATTCTCAATAGTTGCATACGAATTCGAGGATAAAGCTCCTTGTTTATCTTATCTTTCTCTACTCTCCCCATTACCTCACAAACTATGCCTATTAGAAGAAGACCGAGCTTATATGAGTCCAAAAGGAACCATAGTATAGGAGGTGTATGAGGATCAAATAAAATATGTTCTTGTTATGTCATTGATGTTTTGACCAAAGTTCTGAAAGAAGAAACTCTTTTTCTTCAAGCAGTTGGTGGTAGTGTTAATTCCATTAGCCGCAAAGTCTTTTTACCCATTAGTACCGCTGGCACAATGCCCACTAGTCCGGCTGGTTCTGACCCACGAGATCGTCCCCGAAGAACACTAGAACTAATGGTGCAGACCCAATATCAAGCTCGTCGAGAGATGTCTTAGGGCAAAACCCTTCCGCTGGAGGTTTACACATGCAAAGGACTGTCCTATTACTAAAGACCCGGATAGTGTTGCTGATATGGTGAGACATGTTAAATCAGTGGGGTGTCCTCTTTCGTCCCTCTGAAACATGGCCGAACGAGTTGCTTATGTGAGATGGCGGTTTTTCACACCAAGGTACATGGTTTTATTCATAGGTTCTCATTGTTTGTTCCCTTTCTTTCCTTACTGAGAAAGAGTTTGTCGTGACGCTGAAGCAGCCCTTGAGGGACATTCCCCGTATTGACGAGCTCAATGAGGTAAAGAAGGTCGTACGCGAACTGAAATTGAGTCTAAAAATGGCTCAGGAGAAAGAGCGCGCCAACATAATCCAGTTGTCCGAAGCAAAAAACTTGGAGATCAGGTGGCTGCTCTTGAGGCCCAGCTCTGAGTGGTCCGAATGAGAGAAAAGCTGCTTTCAAGAGGGCTTCTATGCTGGAGGTACAGATCGAGGGTTTGACGGCCAAGTGTGCTGCGGATCAGCGTTCAGCCTCTTATGAAGCTAAGAAGGTCCTTGCCACTAGCTACTTAGGTGTACTTAGCTCTTTAGAAGAGAAATGAAAGAGAGCAAAGCTTGAATTCAATTAAGAGATTCGCTTCCAAGAAGTTATTACTAGCATCGATCTTATGAAATAGATTATAAACAATGCTAAAAATAAAATAAAAATATGGAAGAAACATGATGACCTCTCATATTTTTCTTTAATTTAAAAAAAATACTTTATAAGATGTTTTTGTTTGCTTAGAGAAAATATAAAATAAAAGATTAAACTATGAAAAAGAAGTAAAAAAAACATAAAATTATAGAAAACATATGGCAATTAAGAATTTCAATTGTGAAAACTGCAATATTATATACACACAAATAAAGTAACAAACAAAAATAGAAATATATAAAAAAAATATATAGATGATACATCACAGTTTTTCAGGTTTATATATATATATATATATTAAATAGTTTATATGTCATGAAATTTATAAAAATATATGTTGAACAAATAAGAAAAATAGATAATGCTAAAATCATATTGGATATCACGTCTAGCTATGGGTTGACGAGCTATTTCCCCACGAGAACTATCATATAGCATCAGATCCCCACCAAACTATGATTTAGTGTCAAATCTCCACGATTTGAAAGTTATAAACTCATTTCTCCATTAATTAACAATTTTGAACGTATTTCTCCCGAACCGATACTTTGAAACTTAATTACCCATAGACCATGGTTTTAATTGGTTTATTATTAACCAAATAGTTTAAACCGGTTAAACCAAACCAAAATTCAATTTAAACAATTTTTATTAAAGAATATTGTTTCTCTTCTTGTTGAAATCAAATTATAGATTTTTTTTGAATTCAAAAATGCTTTTCTAATTTTTTTATATATTTGTGTTTTAAAAATCCATCAGGATTTATGTTTACAAAATTCAATTAAATTACAATGAAGAATATTGTTTCTCTTCTTGACGTACATCAAATTATGTTTATGTCAAAATTTATGTTTTATTCAATTTTGACGTAAATAAAAATTAGAGTTTTGACATATTTTTTATAAAAATTGATTTTTTTTCTTTCAAATTATTAGAAAAATAAAAAAATCTAACAAGCTTATTTGTTCATTGTGATTTTATTAATATTTGTAAAAATGAAATCTTGATGTAATTTTTTTTTCTTTTAAATTTCAGAAACCATTATATATAAACCTAAAACTTCCTTGAAGTTAAAAAATCTATATTTTGAAATTTCAACAAGAAGAAAAACAATATTCTTTAATAACAATTGTTTAAAATGAATTTTGGTTTGGTTTACCCGGTTTAAACTATTTGGTTAATAATAAGCCAATTAAAATCATAGTCTATGAATAATTGAATTTCGAAGTATCGGTTCAGGGAGAAATACTTTCAAAATTGTTAATTTGTGGAGAAATAAGTTTATAACTTTCAAATCTTAGAGATATGACACTAGGTCATAGTTTGATGGGGATCTGATGCTATATGATAGTTTTCGTGGAGAAATATCTCGTCTAGCCTCTAGCTATTTGCTAAGTTATGTTAAAATTATACTATGGAGTGGGTAGAGAGAGAAAACTCTCTAATTCTCTTTCAAAAAAAAACAAAATCCTAAGGGGAAAATGGGCTTTTAATTCCCGAAGTATTTGAAATCGGTAATTTTAATACTCAACTATTGTTCGCGCAAAATTATTCTCCAACTAATAGTTGACTGCATGAAATTAGGACTGAAATAGTCAACCGTTAACTATTTAACGGAAAGATAACGGTTTCCGTTAAATTTTTAACGGTTGACTATTCTGATCATAATTTTGCGCAGTCAATAATTAGTTGAGGAATAAATATGCGCATTTAATACTTGAGTATTTAATTTGCCGATTAAAAATACTTGAGGAGTTAAAAAACAATTTCTTTTAAAATAAAATCATAATTTAACATATTCTTAAGTTAGATATAACCAATATAGAATATTTTTACTTTTAAAAAAACTTTTGAGGTTTTATAGTGACATGTACAATAATACAAATAATAATAATTGTATTTCATGTTTATAAAATTATTTAAGATGGTTTTTAAAATAATTCTTAACTAAAAAAAAATAATTTAAATAAATATGCAAGATATGTATGGCTATATTTAACTGAGAGTTTTAGATGATTTGTTTTAAAATGAAAAATCCACTTTCATTTAACCATGAATTAAAAAATAAAGAGAAATTGCTAAGAATAACATAAGTTAAGTACCACTTTGAAAAAATACACACTATCAAAAATAGTAACATTTGAGTTTACATTTTAGTGATTATCGTTTTAGGTTTAGTGTTAAAGGGGTGAAATTGAGTTTCTAAATGTTTTATAAATATTTAGAAAAAATAATTTAGTATATTTTCATCAAAATTTAAAGGTATTTTTGAAAATTGTCATTCATTAAAGGTAAATTTGCAAAGTGATATCAAACTTATGCTAGAATTGCAATTTCCCACAAAATAAATCATTTAAAATCACTCTTATTAAACTTGACATTTCATAAAATATTGTGAAATCCATTGTTATTGAAAATTATTTAAGAGCAACTTTTCAAAGTATTATAAAACCAAATAAATTATTTATTTTGAAAGGTTGCTCTTAAAACACTTTCAATAACAGTGAATTTTAATACAAATCATCTAAAACTCTCAGTTAAATACAACCCTACATATTTTGTTTATTTATTTAAATTGAATTTTTTAGTTAAGAATTATTTTAAAAATCATCTTAAATAATTTTATAAACATGAAATACAATTATAATTATTTGTATTATTGTACCTGTCACTATAAAACCTCAAAAGTTTTTTTAAAACTAAAAATATTCTATATTGGTTATATCTAACTTAAGAATATGTTAAATTATAATTTTATTTTAAAAGAAATTGTTGTTTTTAATTCCTCAAGTATTTTTAATCGGCAAATTAAATACTCAAGTATTATATGTGCATATTTATTCCTCAACTAATTATTGACTGCGCAAAATTATGATCAGAATAGTCAACCGTTAAAAATTTAACGGAAACCGTTATCTTTCCGTTAAATAGTTAACGGTTAACTATTTCGGTCCTAATTTCGCGCAGTCAACTATTAGTTGGGGAATAATTTTGCGCGATCAATAGTTGAGTATTAAAATTGCCGATTTCAAATACTTCGGGAATTAAAAACCCATTTTCCCAAATCCTAAGTCACAATTTTTTTCTTTCTCTTGCCTTTCGTCGCTGCTTTTGATGGTGTGAGAGACACTTTTCCTTAGCCCTTTTGTTCTGTTAGGCTTTTCATTTGTAAATGAACGCTCTTTCGTTTTTGGTTGCGATTCCGCTTTGGTGGCTCTCCGGTTGCTCACGGACTGCCCTGGTGGTCAATGTCCTTCCTCCCTTCTAGTCGCATTTGAGCTACTGATCTGGTTTTTGATAATTCATGTGGTGGAGATGCGGTAGTATGTGGGCTATGGTGAAAGCTTATCGGATGTCGCTTTGGGTTGTATATCTGCTTGGGGACAGCAGAGTTGCCTTTCTTCAAAGTTTTTCCAGCGACTTCTTTTCTATTGTGGTGGAGCTCTTTGACGTCCTCTGTTTCAGATCTCATAGTGGCTCGACGGTGGTTCTCTTTGCCGACACAGTGACTCTTTTCACGTGTCCTTCCACTTTGATGTTATTGATTCGATGAGATGGTACGTATCTCCTCGGTTCTAGGTGGTGTTTTGTCTTTTAGAGTTTTTTAATGCGGAAAATTTGAATATCTGTCAAAGATAGAACAAATTATAAATACTAATACTTTAAAAAATGATATGTTATATACATATATATATGTATATAAAATTATATTTTATATAATATTATATCTCTATATAAGTTTTATAATATTTTTATTCACTAAATTAGTTATTTAGTTATTAAATTTTGAGAAATATCCTAAGATAAATCTAAATTTCTTTTTGTCACCAAAATAGTTTTCAAAGAGAAAAATAGCTAAAATAGACTTTATTGAGTGTAAATATACATTTATACTCTTTGGATTAATTAATCTAGACTTAAAATTTAAAATTATGGAGTGGAGTTTTAGAAGTAAAGTTTAAAATTAAAAAAAAAAATTTATTTCAATCATTTTTCTCCTTGAGAGCTATTTTCTGACAAAAATAAAAATAAAAACGACTATTTAAGAGATTTTCCCTTAAATATTTTTAAAAATGTATCGTTTTTATGAAATAATATTATCTTATCAGATTTTTTTCTGCCTTCAATGGCAGACAATTCAGCCTGAAATATATCTCATTGCAATGAAACTGATCTCAATGAATTAAGTAAATGGAGATATAGCTGGAGGGAGACACTGAGCTTATATGGTGGAGATCTTTACCATTATTCGTGTATATGTAAGAAGATGCCTTGTGCCATCTTGAAAGGGAACATTGTACTAATGGTGTTAATATTTTAATCACCATGAGATTCATCTTGCCTCGCTTTCCTGATGGTGTATATATGTGCTGAACCTTTGAGGCAGTGAGAAAGCATAAAAAACATCTCTACAAAATAATTATTACCTTTACGATCAAATCAAACGAATCGAAAATTTGATAAAAAATATCATTTTTTCAGATATCTAAAAGATTGAATATTTGGAAGGTCACAAATAACATCAAAAAATCGATTCTCTACAAAGCGGAACACTCTGTACTCACCCTTAGTTACTACTCCCTCCGTTTTTTTTTATTTGACGTTCTAGGATTACGCACGTATATTAAGAAACACTTAATTTTTTATCATTTTCTAAACAAAAACATCATTAATTGTTTACCTAACCACAATTCAACCAATAATAAAATAGGAGCTATTATATCATTGGTCATCTAATATTAATTACTAATAAATTTTACATAGAAAATTGAAAACGTCAAATAATTTGGAACAAAAAATTTCCTCTAAAACGTCAATTAAAAAAAAACGGAGGGAGTATATCAAATTTGATTTGACTTTTGGAGGAATCCGCGTTTAGCACGATAAAACATATTAATAATAAAAAAAAAATCCAATCTAAAATGATATAAGAAAATTTCGTGTGCAGCACAAATAATTATAAATAAGTAGTAATAATAATAATATCTGGTGTCAAGTTCAAATACGTGATGTTGGCATCTATTTCTAGGGGTCGGTAAAAAAATCGAACCGAATAGAATCGAACCGAACTAACTGAACGGAAACCGATCGAAACCAAAACTATTATCAAATAGTTTAGTTTAAGATTTTCTCGACCCAAACAAACCGAACCGAATTAAGCCGAACTGAGAAACCAATAATTTTTTGTTATTATTTGAACTAAAGATACTATCAATATACAATATACTAAAGTCCTAAGTCTGGAATCATTAGTTTTTTTTTATGTTGTAAAACATGATTTTTCTTAAAAAAATTAAACTAAGGAAACTTGATTAAACCGAATCAAAACACAAACTAAACTGAATACAAATCGAACCGAATACAAATTAAACCAAACTAATTATTGTTTCCTTCCGTTGGAAAATCCTAGAACCAAATTAACCATACCGAACCAAACCCAAATCGAATCGATAAAATAATCGAAATGCTGGCACCTATCTAAAACGAACCAGTAAAATAACTGTAAGTGTTCACCCCTACCTATTATACATCCGCTGTATTTTCAACATTATCTTAGTGTATGCCGCCAAGTCATAAGACACTTTCCCCACAAAAATAAGCTTCTCTTAATTTAAAATTTGTGGTTCAATTATTGTGTAAATTGGTTGAAGTAGGTTTATTAAACGATTAAATGTGGTACACATTGAGTATTATATTGCCTCGAAGTTGGCGTGTGAGATCTACAGTGAGATTTTTGACCCCTAAAAGCCAAGACTTGCTACTATAAAAACACTCCTTACGAGTTGATAGTTTTTCATTCCTCTCCAGATCCAAAGTAACTAAAGAAGAAAAAGGATGGCCAACACTTTTGTGAGGTCTGGTTATATTCTTGCAATTCTATTTGCTATCGTCGTTGCAGTTACTGGTAATTTACTAAGACTTTCTTATATTAGAGGTTCACGTTATAAACCTTAATTAAAGATTTTAGAACCTTACATTACAACACAAACAAACCCATCCGGTTATCAGGAAACAGATTGTATCCGAAGCCTCATGAGCTGAACGGTGAACAAGTTGACCATTCCATCCTCCAATCTGCCTTGTCAATAATAGAAGGTAGGCCAAAAACCTTCCATTAAATTTCTTTTACTTTTTTTTTTAATGTTAACTTGAAGGAATTTGGATCAAACTCTAATCTCCTCCTAGGCTCGCACTAGTCATTGCTAATACTTTATGGCATGGCTTAAAACATCTCTCCGCGAAAATCTAAGTAGGGGGACAATGCAACCAACTCTTTCGTGCTAAACTACTAAACCATTACATTATTTTTACATTATCTTAATCTTCCATTACCAATGAATCATCTTTATTTCCCTTTTGATCAAAGAAAGACAAACAAATCCACTTAGTTTATATGTATTTAAACAAAAGCTTACTTTTATGATTCTCACCAGGACCATTATACAAAACATGTTCGTACTACCAATACGTGTCTGACTGCAACGATTGCGACAAAAAGTGCAAAATTAGCCCAAACTTCTGGGGAGAGTGTACTATGTGGCCATTCAGGGATTGCTACTGCTATTGGAATTGTTGATAGCCAAATCATCATCATTTATAAATAAATAAATATATATATATATATGTTATACCAAAATTTGTGATAAGAATAATGACACGGGGAGTATTTGTCCGTATGGCAAATAAATCCTCGTATGTGCTTGCTCTGTGTGTTTGGATGCTTTTCTATTTTACCATGTTTGATAAGTATTATGTACGTTTGTTTGTTTGTTTCTCTTGAGTTCGTTGTAATGCAGGGTTCTTGTTGATGTTTAATGAGTACCTTTGTGAAAAATAATTGTTTTTATAGATCTTTTAGTTGGTTATTATGTGTACGACAAGGCTTCTATGTGACACAAATCACCCTTATCTTAACGTGTAAACAAGAAAGGTCTAGAAACAGATATCGGCTGTATCCAATTCATGTCGCCAAGAACATTTAAATTTATGGATCGCCTATTAACAGTTAAAGGGATATGCATGTCTTGTTTTGCCATGATGATTCTTTTTTATAATCTATACTAATAAAAAGAACTTTTTGCTTCATAGAGCGTCCACATCAGAATAAAATCATTTTTTCAAAAAACAGTCACAAGATATTAAAAAGTAGATAATAAATAGTCAATATAAGAAAAAAAATAAATAATAAGTAAATATATAATTTTAGAAATAAAAATATTACATTAAACATTTATAGTAATATTAGCATTTGATATAAGAAAAATAAAAAATAAATAATAAGTATACAATATAAGAAAAAATAAATAATAGATAAAAACTAAATATAAAAAATAAAAATATCATATTAAACTAAATAATAATTAAGTATAAAAATTAGAAATAGATATATTACATTAAATATCTATCGCAATATTATCATTTAATATAATAAAAAAATTAAATAATAATATAATATACAATATAAAAATAAATAAATAATAATTAAATATACAATATAAGAAAAATAAATATAAAGCAAGAAAATTAGAATAAGTAAATATACAGTATAAGAAAATAAACAATAAGTAAATATACAATATAGTAAATGATAAAACTAAATTACAAACTAATCTGAAAATGTATAGTAAAATAAATAACAAGTAAATATACAGTATGACAAGTACAAATATTACATTAACCATCTATCGTCATATTATAATAACTAAATATATAAGACAATAAAAATAAATAATCTGTAAACATACGATAGAAGAAATAAAAATATTACATTAAACATCTATTGTAATATTACAATAAGTAAATATGTAATATAAGAAATAGAAATATTACATCAAAATTTTATCGTAATATTAAAATAAGTAAATAAATAAAATGTATAGTAAAATAAATAATAAGTAAATATACAATAGGACAAATAAAATTTTACATTAAGCATCTATCATAGTATTATAATAACTAAATATATAATAAAACAAAAATAAATAATAATTAAATATATGATATAAGAAATAAAAACATTACATTAACATCTATTGTAATATTAGATAAGTAAATATACAATATAAAAAATAGAAATATTTATACAATACAAAAATAAGTAGATATACAATATAAGAAATAGAAATATTACATTAAACATTTATCATAATATTATCATTTGATACAAAAGAAAGAAAAATTAAAATAACTAAATATATATTAAAATAAAAAATAAAAAAGAAATAAATATACAATATAATAAATGAAAAAACTAAATTAAACATTTATTTGAAAAATGTATAGTAAAATAAATAAACAGTAAATATACAATATAAGAAATATAGATATAATATTAAACATCTATCGCAATATTAGAATAAGTAAATATAAAATATAAATAAAATAAATAATAAGTAAATATAAAAAATAAGAAATAGAAATATTACATTAAACATCTATTGTTATCATTTAACATGAAAGAAAGAAAATTAAAATAAGTAAATATCAATATAAGAATAAATAAACATACAATATAAGAAACATGAATATTATATTAAAAATCTATAGTAATATTAGAATAAGTAAATATACAATAGAAGAAAAAATAAATAATAAATAAATATACAATATAAGAAATAGAAAAACTACATTAACCATCAATCTAAAAAATGTATATTAAATATATAATATAATAAATATAAAAGTTACATTAAACATCTATTATAATATTATCATTTGATGTAAAAGCAAGAAAATTAGAATAAGTCAATATATAATATAAATAAAATTATTTCCAAATATTTTTATAAGTAAATATAAAATATAAAAAATAAATAATAAGTAAATATACAATATAAGAAAAAGAAATATTACATTAAATATTTATCATAATATTGTCATTTCATATAAAGCAAGAAAATTAGAATAAGTAAATATATAATATAAAAAAAAATAAACAATAAGTAAATACACAATTTAAGAAATGAAAAATAAATAAATTAAACATCTATCTGAAAAATTCATAGTAAAATAAATTACCAGTAAATATAGAATATAATAAATATAAATATTCCATTAAACATCTATCGCAATATTAGAATAAGTAAATATAAAATATAAGAAATATAAATAATAAATAAATATAAAAATAATAAATAGAAATGTTACATTAAACATCTATCATAATATTATTATTTAACATAAAAGAAAGAGAATTAGAATAAATAAATATACAATATAAGAATAAATAAACATACAACATAAGAAGCAAAAATATTACATTAAAAATCTATCATAATATTAGAATAATTAAATTTACAATAGAATAAAATAAATATACAATATAAGAAATAGAAAAACTAAATTAAGCATCTATCTAAAAAGTGTATAGTAATACATTAAACATCTATTATAATATTAACATTTGATATAAAAGCAAGAAAATTAGAATAAGTAAATATAAAATATAAGAAAAATAAATAATAAGTAAATATACAATATAAGAAAAATAAATATAAAGCAAGAAAATTAGAATAAGTAAATATACAGTATAAGAAAATAAACAATAAGTAAATATACAATATAGTAAATGATAAAACTAAATTACAAACTAATCTGAAAATGTATAGTAAAATAAATAACAAGTAAATATACAGTATGACAAGTACAAATATTACATTAACCATCTATCGTCATATTATAATAACTAAATATATAAGACAATAAAAATAAATAATCTGTAAACATACGATAGAAGAAATAAAAATATTACATTAAACATCTATTGTAATATTACAATAAGTAAATATGTAATATAAGAAATAGAAATATTACATCAAAATTTTATCGTAATATTAAAATAAGTAAATAAATAAAATGTATAGTAAAATAAATAATAAGTAAATATACAATAGGACAAATAAAATTTTACATTAAGCATCTATCATAGTATTATAATAACTAAATATATAATAAAACAAAAATAAATAATAATTAAATATATGATATAAGAAATAAAAACATTACATTAACATCTATTGTAATATTAGATAAGTAAATATACAATATAAAAAATAGAAATATTTATACAATACAAAAATAAGTAGATATACAATATAAGAAATAGAAATATTACATTAAACATTTATCATAATATTATCATTTGATACAAAAGAAAGAAAAATTAAAATAACTAAATATATATTAAAATAAAAAATAAAAAAGAAATAAATATACAATATAATAAATGAAAAAACTAAATTAAACATTTATTTGAAAAATGTATAGTAAAATAAATAAACAGTAAATATACAATATAAGAAATATAGATATAATATTAAACATCTATCGCAATATTAGAATAAGTAAATATAAAATATAAATAAAATAAATAATAAGTAAATATAAAAAATAAGAAATAGAAATATTACATTAAACATCTATTGTTATCATTTAACATGAAAGAAAGAAAATTAAAATAAGTAAATATCAATATAAGAATAAATAAACATACAATATAAGAAACATGAATATTATATTAAAAATCTATAGTAATATTAGAATAAGTAAATATACAATAGAAGAAAAAATAAATAATAAATAAATATACAATATAAGAAATAGAAAAACTACATTAACCATCAATCTAAAAAATGTATATTAAATATATAATATAATAAATATAAAAGTTACATTAAACATCTATTATAATATTATCATTTGATGTAAAAGCAAGAAAATTAGAATAAGTCAATATATAATATAAATAAAATTATTTCCAAATATTTTTATAAGTAAATATAAAATATAAAAATAAATAATAAGTAAATATACAATATAAGAAAAAGAAATATTACATTAAATATTTATCATAATATTGTCATTTCATATAAAGCAAGAAAATTAGAATAAGTAAATATATAATATAAAAAAAAAATAAACAATAAGTAAATACACAATTTAAGAAATGAAAAATAAATAAATTAAACATCTATCTGAAAAATTCATAGTAAAATAAATTACCAGTAAATATAGAATATAATAAATATAAATATTCCATTAAACATCTATCGCAATATTAGAATAAGTAAATATAAAATATAAGAAATATAAATAATAAATAAATATAAAAATAATAAATAGAAATGTTACATTAAACATCTATCATAATATTATTATTTAACATAAAAGAAAGAGAATTAGAATAAATAAATATACAATATAAGAATAAATAAACATACAACATAAGAAGCAAAAATATTACATTAAAAATCTATCATAATATTAGAATAATTAAATTTACAATAGAATAAAATAAATATACAATATAAGAAATAGAAAAACTAAATTAAGCATCTATCTAAAAAGTGTATAGTAATACATTAAACATCTATTATAATATTAACATTTGATATAAAAGCAAGAAAATTAGAATAAGTAAATATAAAATATAAGAAAAATAAATAATAAGTAAATATACAATATAAGAAAAATAAATATAAAGCAAGAAAATTAGAATAAGTAAATATACAGTATAAGAAAATAAACAATAAGTAAATATACAATATAGTAAATGATAAAACTAAATTACAAACTAATCTGAAAATGTATAGTAAAATAAATAACAAGTAAATATACAGTATGACAAGTACAAATATTACATTAACCATCTATCGTCATATTATAATAACTAAATATATAAGACAATAAAAATAAATAATCTGTAAACATACGATAGAAGAAATAAAAATATTACATTAAACATCTATTGTAATATTACAATAAGTAAATATGTAATATAAGAAATAGAAATATTACATCAAAATTTTATCGTAATATTAAAATAAGTAAATAAATAAAATGTATAGTAAAATAAATAATAAGTAAATATACAATAGGACAAATAAAATTTTACATTAAGCATCTATCATAGTATTATAATAACTAAATATATAATAAAACAAAAATAAATAATAATTAAATATATGATATAAGAAATAAAAACATTACATTAACATCTATTGTAATATTAGATAAGTAAATATACAATATAAAAAATAGAAATATTTATACAATACAAAAATAAGTAGATATACAATATAAGAAATAGAAATATTACATTAAACATTTATCATAATATTATCATTTGATACAAAAGAAAGAAAAATTAAAATAACTAAATATATATTAAAATAAAAAATAAAAAAGAAATAAATATACAATATAATAAATGAAAAAACTAAATTAAACATTTATTTGAAAAATGTATAGTAAAATAAATAAACAGTAAATATACAATATAAGAAATATAGATATAATATTAAACATCTATCGCAATATTAGAATAAGTAAATATAAAATATAAATAAAATAAATAATAAGTAAATATAAAAAATAAGAAATAGAAATATTACATTAAACATCTATTGTTATCATTTAACATGAAAGAAAGAAAATTAAAATAAGTAAATATCAATATAAGAATAAATAAACATACAATATAAGAAACATGAATATTATATTAAAAATCTATAGTAATATTAGAATAAGTAAATATACAATAGAAGAAAAAATAAATAATAAATAAATATACAATATAAGAAATAGAAAAACTACATTAACCATCAATCTAAAAAATGTATATTAAATATATAATATAATAAATATAAAAGTTACATTAAACATCTATTATAATATTATCATTTGATGTAAAAGCAAGAAAATTAGAATAAGTCAATATATAATATAAATAAAATTATTTCCAAATATTTTTATAAGTAAATATAAAATATAAAAAATAAATAATAAGTAAATATACAATATAAGAAAAAGAAATATTACATTAAATATTTATCATAATATTGTCATTTCATATAAAGCAAGAAAATTAGAATAAGTAAATATATAATATAAAAAAAAAATAAACAATAAGTAAATACACAATTTAAGAAATGAAAAATAAATAAATTAAACATCTATCTGAAAAATTCATAGTAAAATAAATTACCAGTAAATATAGAATATAATAAATATAAATATTCCATTAAACATCTATCGCAATATTAGAATAAGTAAATATAAAATATAAGAAATATAAATAATAAATAAATATAAAAATAATAAATAGAAATGTTACATTAAACATCTATCATAATATTATTATTTAACATAAAAGAAAGAGAATTAGAATAAATAAATATACAATATAAGAATAAATAAACATACAACATAAGAAGCAAAAATATTACATTAAAAATCTATCATAATATTAGAATAATTAAATTTACAATAGAATAAAATAAATATACAATATAAGAAATAGAAAAACTAAATTAAGCATCTATCTAAAAAGTGTATAGTAATACATTAAACATCTATTATAATATTAACATTTGATATAAAAGCAAGAAAATTAGAATAAGTAAATATAAAATATAAGAAAAATAAATAATAAGTAAATATACAATATAAAAATATTTTTATAGTTAACATTTGAAAATCAAAATAGTTCCGCGCGTAGCGCGGATTAACCCCTAGTTTTTACAAATAAAGACTGGTTATTGTTATAAACCAATTAATGTGGATACAAAACCATAAGGATTGGACCAAGGCAATAACTGAATCCGATCAAGACTAGAATCCGGCTAGAGAGAGAAAAGGAAATGTTCCTAAACCTAATGTACTTTGGTTTACCTTTTCCATGTTTATCTAGGAATGTTATCTTTCCATTTATGTTAATGACGGTCTAATGTAATCCCTATATAAAGGGCACCATCGAGTTTGATCAATAAGATATATAAGTTCCCCCATTCTTTTTACAACACATTATCAACACGATACGTCTCTAAAAACCCTAAGCTTTATTCGAAACTCATAAACCCTAATCTAAAACTCAAGAACAAAAAGCAAACCGCCGGAAACCACCATCAACTTCATCAACGATTCAATCTAATCTCTCCATCGCATACATCTGATACGAATCAACCCGGCTACACCCGATACACACGACCACACGCACACACCCGATAACCTCGTGTGCACTCGATACAAACCACACCCGGAGAGCAGCCGATACACCACCAGATACACACATGACTTACCCGACTGCAATCACCATCCGCATAGACCGTACACGCGTACACCCGAGATGCACGACTAACCGCGGACACACGATACACATCCAGCACCCGACACACGCACCAGCACCACCCGATAGCACCAGGACCACGATCCGATAGCTCCCTGCACCGCAACCAACCCGAGATCAGTTCCACAAACTCGGTGGTCCGTCCAACCCGATCTGAGGTTAACGGTAAACCTAAAAAACCCTAATTTATAAAATTATAGATCTTTGCTAGGTTGCTGGATAGTATAGAGAATTTCATCCTGATCACATAGGGTACGAATCCATTGATTGATTGCTTGATTGATTGATAGTTTTGAATGCAAATCACATATAAACCGGGTGCTAGGTTGCTAATTAACAAAACCCTAATCTTAAACCTAATTATAATTCAATTAGGATTGCTAGGTTGTTAATTAAACCCTAAACCTAAATCGGCCAATAACCCTAATTACAAACTAATTAGGTTTACTAATTATAAACCGATTAGGTTTGATTGTAAAACCAAATTGCTTGATTGCCTTGATTGTTTGTTTGATTGATTGATCACCTAGAAACTATTTGTTAGGATTGTTAAAAGAAACCATTGATTTTTTTTTTCTTGAACCGACCACATGGTCTAAAAACATGAACCGATTGACATTACCAACTAGGTTGTTAGATTGAATCGACCATATAACCTTGTTAGGTTGATAGATTGCATTGCATCATTCTCGTACTGGCTGTATGGCATTGCATCATACTTATAACCGGCCATTGTTCATTAAATCTCTATTGTCTTGATTGCAAGTAGCTTAGAAACCCTAATGATAGGTTGATAAAATTTTGAATTCTAAAACTCATGATCATATGATTCCAGATATCGAAAATCAATAACTTGGAATATGCGGCCCTTAATCTCTCTGGAGATAATTACCTTCAATGGGTGCTTGATACCAAGATCATCCTAAAATCTATAGGACTCGGTGAAAGTATAATATATGAAAATAATGTCAGTGAGAAAGATAGATACCGAGCCATACTAATAATAAGACATCACTTGGAAGAGAGTCTCAAGGATCAGTACTTAACTATTGAAAATCCTCTTGAGTTTTGGACAGAGCTGAAAAGCAGATATGATCTCCAAAGAACGGTGATTTTACCCAGAGCTCATTATGATTGGAGGAACCTAAGGATCCATGACTATAAGTCCGTGGACGAGTACAATTCTTCACTGTTTAAGATCGTTTCAAAATTGAAACTGTGTGGAGAAACGGTTGCAGATAAAGATATGCTTGAGAAAATTTTTTCCACGTTCCACACAAGCAATGTGTTGCTTCAACAACAATATCGTGAGAAAGGCTTCACCACTTATGCTGATCTTATTTCTTGTTTACTCATTGCTGAGCAGAACAATGAATTGCTAATGAGAAACAGTGAAATGAGACCTCCAGGATCCACACCATTACCTAAGGCACACGCAGCCACTAATACTGATAAAGAGGCAAACCACGTCCATACTAATAGCCAACACGGTTGAGGCCGTAAAATGGCCAGGACGTGGCCGTGGTCGAGGTTCTTATGGCCGCGGTCGAGGAAGCCCGTACGGTCGAGGCAACAGCCGAGATAGAGTCCAAAGTAACTCGTATGGTCGAGGAAATGGACGAGGCTGAGGGAATCATTTCAGACCCTCACAACCGACCAAATCAGTGTGCCATAGGTGTGGCATGAACAATCATTGGGCAAAGACTTGCAGGACTTCCAAGCATCTATGTGATCTCTATCAAGAGAGTTTAAAGGGAAAGAATCCTGAAGCCCATATGATAGTCCAAGATGATGAAAATGACTTTGATCATGAAAGGGATAATTTATTAGAATATGAGACTTCAGATTGTCTTAAGAATGAAAATGATTTCGACATTTGTAATCTTTGCTTGTTTTATTTGATTTGGTGATTTCCATTTCTATGATTATCATTTCTATGTTTCATTTCTATGAGTGTCATTTCTCTGTTTTGACTTAATGAATGGTATTATCTACTGGAATATATCAAACTAAAGTCAGTATGATTGAGGCCAATGTGACATTTAATAAAACAGCCATCGAAAATTTCACTTTATGGCATGACCGGCTTGGCCATCCTGGTTCTAATAGGATGCGTAAGCTGATATCTAACACCAGAGGCCATACACTTAAAGAAAAACAAATCATTCCCAAGCACCTATCGTGTGCATCCTGTTCACAAGGGAAATTGATAGTTAGGCCATCACCAGTTAAGGTGACAAAGGAAACTATAAACTTTCTGGAAAGAATTCAGGGTGATATTTGCGGACCAATACACCCACCATGTGGGATTTTTTCGATATTTCATGGTCCTTATAGATGCATCGACCAGATGGTCACATGTATGCTTGCTATCGACCCGTAACTTGGCATTTGCCAGATTGCTCGCTCAGATTATGAGATTACGAGCTCATTTCCCAGATTTTCCTTTGAAGACGATACGTCTTGATAATGCTAGTGAATTCACATCCCAAGCGTTTAATGATTACTGTATGTCCATGGGGGTGACAGTGGAACATTTCGTGGCACATGCACATACACAGAACGGCTTAGCCGAATCATTTATAAAACGCATTAAGCTGATTGCCCGACCATTACTCATGAGGTCGAGGTTGCCGGTTTCTGCATGGGGACATGCGGTCCTCCATGCGGCCGAGCTCATACGCATCTGACCATCTAGTGATCATAAGTATTCCCCATCACAGTTATTAACGGGTCAAGAGCCAGACATTTCCCATCTTAAAACATTTGACTGTTCTGTTTATGTTCCAATTGCTCCACCACAGAGAACAAAGATGTGACCTCAAAGGAGGATGTGGATATATGTTGGATTTGATTCTCCCACGATTATAAAATACCTTGAGCCAACTACGGGTGATTTATTTAAGGCCAGGTATGCGGATTATAATTTCACTGAATCCGAATTTCCAACATTAGGGGGAGATCAAAAGCTGGTAAAGGAAATGAAAGAAATTTCATGGAATCAAACAACCATAACATGACAAGATCCTCGAACTCAAGTGTGCGATCTTGAGGTCCAGAAAATAATTCATTTACAAAAGCTAGCTAATCAATTGCCAGATTCCTTTGCTGACCCGAACAGAGTGACTAAATCACATATACCAGCTATAAACGCACCTATTAAATTAGATGTCCAAATGGGACACAATTAAGTTGCTACTGAGTCTATGGCACGTCTCAAACATGGTAGACCAATTGGTTCCAAAAATAAACAACCTCGGAAAAAGAAAGGTGCAACCGAGAACGGAACCCCAGACATAGCCGGCCTTACCCAAGGCACAACCGATCTCGACCAGACGTCCTCAGACGCGGTCGATGAACCGACCCGATCGACCACGGTCGATGTTCCAGACAACAAAACCATGGTCGATGGTCCGACTGTACCACCCAATGATGCTCGGGATGCCTTGCATCATGGTACTAACGGTCCTGAGAACAATGAGATCTCTATAAACTATATAATGTTTGGAAAGAAATGTAATAGAAAAGATGTCGACATCAGTGATATATTTGCATATCAAGTAGCACTTGAACTGATGGAAAATGAGGATCAAGAACCCACGTCAATATATGCATGCATGCAAAGATCAGATTGGCTTAAGTGGAAAGAAGCCATAAACGTGGAGTTAAATTCTTAAAAAAAAAAAGAGGTGTATTCGGTCCAATAATCCAAACACCATTTGATGTCAAACCAGTTGGATACAAATGGGTCTTTGTGAGAAAGAGAAATGAAAATGGCGAGGTCGTGAGATACAAAGCTCGACTCGTGGCACAAGGATTCACACAAAGACCAGGAATCGATTATTAGGAAACTTATTCCCCTGTGGTGGATGCAACTACTTTTAGATTCCTAATAAGTCTGGTCATAAGAGAAAATTTGGACTTACGGTTAATGGATGTTGTAACTGCATATTTATATGGACCACTGGATAATGACATCTACATGAGGATCCCAGAGGGTATAGAAATGAAAGATAAAGAAAGATCTCGAGATCAACACTGCATCAAACTGAACAAATCACTATATGGACTTAAACAATCCGGCTGGATGTGGTACAATCGATTGAGTGAGTACCTAGTGAAAGAATGATGCAGAAATGATCATATCAGTCCATGCATTTTCATAAGGAAATTTGATAATAAGGGCTTTGTGATTATAGCAGTGTATGTGGATGATTTAAAAATCATTGGAACCTCTGGAGAGATCGCCCAAACAGTCGAATATCTAAAGAAGGAATTCGAAATGAAAGACCTAGGCAAAACAAAATTTTGTTTGGGATTACAACTTGAGTATAGAAATGATGGAATCCTTGTGCATCAAATGGCATATACTAAAAAGATACTCAAGAGATTTAATATGGCCGAGGCTCACCCTTTGTCGAGCCCTATGGTCGTGAGATCACTCGGCCCAGACATTGACCCACTTCGTCCAAAGATGGACGGTGAGGATGTCCTTGGTCCCGAAGTGCCATATCTCAGTGCCATTGGTGCCTTGATGTATTTGTCAACCCATACACGGCCAGACATATCCTTTGCCGTGAACCTTTTGTCCAGGTTTAGTTCATGTCCGACCAAAAGGCACTGGGACGAGATTAAACATTTTCTGCGTTATTTAAAAGGAACTAAAGATTTAGGTTTGTTTTACACTAACCATAACAAAGAATCTTTAGTTGGTTTTGCTGATGCAAGTTATCTATCAGATCCACACAATGCAAGGTCGCAGACGGGCTATGTTTTCACGCATGGTGGTACGGCCATATCATGGCGTTCTATGAAGCAAACCATCTCGGCTACTTCTTCTAATCATGCCGAGATTTTGGCTATCCATAAGGCAAGCCATGAATGTGCTTGGTTGAGATCAATGACCCAACACATCCGAGATGACTGTGGGATGTCTGAAGACAAAGAACCAACCGTGATGTATGAAGACAATGCAGTGTGCATTGCTCAGCTTAAATATGGTTATTTCAAAGGAGCCATGACGAAGCATATCTTGCCCAAGTTCTTCTTCACCCACAAGTTGCAGAAGTCAAGGAGGTCCAAGTGGTTCAAGTGCGTTCAAGTGAGAACTCGGCTGATCTATTCACTAAGGAATTACCGTATTTTACATTGAATAAACTTATCCATCAGATTGGAATGTGTCGGTTAAGAGATCTATAGTGGTGCATTCATCAGGGGGAGTAATACGGTTGTACTCTTTTTCCTAACTATGGTTTTATCCCAAAAGGGTTTTACAGGTTAGGTTTTAATGAGGGAACATACCAAACGTATTATGAGCTCTATATGGTTATAACATCCAAGGGGGAGTGTTATAAACCAATTGATGTGGATGCAATAACCATAAGGATTGGACCAAGACCAAGACAAGGAAATAACCGGATCCGACCAAGACAAGAATCTGGCTAGAGAGAGAAAAGGAAATGTTCCTAAACCTAATGTACTTTGGTTTAACTTTTCCATGTTTATCTAGGAATGTTATCTTTCCATTTATGTCAATGACGGTCTAATGTAATCCCTATATAAAGGGCACCATCGAGTTTGATCAATAAGATATATAAGTTCCCCCATTATTTTTACAACAGTTATAACCAATTTAAGTGAATGAACAAAAATGGAAATGGCCAGTGGGTCTCAAATCCTGTTCTTCAATCGATCAGTTGCAGAGGCGCTGATGATCTGGACATATTCCCATGGCAGCTAGGAGTAGGTTAGTTCTTGACTCTATATTCATTATGCACACTTGGGTGCAGAGACGGTTGCTTTCTCCGCAAGTTCCTTGGTTTTATGCAGTTTGGTGTATCATCATAAACGTTCATCAACATAGCTTCCATGGAAGATCTTTTTGCACTTTGGGTTGACCTTCATGAAGCACAAAATAATATTTCTTGCTTTAGGCATCCAAATACATAAGACCGAGCCTTTTTGGTTACAAGGTATCTCAAGTGCATGTAGCATCCATCTATGGGTTGATTGAGACCAAGAAACTCGAAATGACCTGTTTCCTTTCTCGTGCCCATTTTTAACAATGGTTTACAGATATCTCGTTTAACCACTTCTTGGCTTGAACTAACCCCAAATCGTAACAGAATTTTAAGCCCTCTAAGTAATATACTATTATGAATTTTACCGGTTTTCATACATAGTATATGTTGTGGGAACTAAAATTCGCACTGTCGATTTCCGTTGAATTAGGAACGCAGGGTAAACCCTAGTTTCCTAGAGGTCCCGAATATCTGCTAAACCACACGCCAATCAGTCAGTATACGAAGTAAATACGAAAAACAAAGTAAGAATCGAAAGAGAGAAAATAGATGTCTTATTCCGAATTTGCGTATGAGCGTTTACAACAGGATAGGAGCCTAGGCTATGAGAGCTGTCGGCGAGATCCCTAGTTCTAATAACCTAAGACTGGAGAACCCTAGTTGAGTCGCAGCTCGAACAACAAAAACGAAATTGCCTAAATGCTCTAAGTGCTAAGTTGTGTTAGCTTTGAGTGGAGATTTTCGTGTGTCTCTGCATCATCACCCTCGAAGTCCTTATATACTCCTCCAGAGGTGGTTTGCTCTTTCCCCTTCTGTCCTTGGTTGAATTTATCGTTTCGCGGAAATATTCCTTTTTCCTCGATTTTCATAATTATCTTCGAAAACTTAACATTTATCCTCCGATCTTGACATTTATCCCTTCGAACTTAACATTTATCCTTTCATGCAAAATAAAAGATAAACCGTCACAAAGTTTGGGCTTGATTTCGGATAAAATTGCGAGTGGGCCTTTAGCCGAGCTTTAGACCTCGTCGGGTCATTTTCCGACTTTGGCGTTTCTACGATTTTATCGAAATAACATTGCTAA